>SNQJ01S0025068.1:13354-26218 GCA_010110895.2 Picea sitchensis
GAAAAAGTGCAAGTAAATCAATGACAGCTCTTGGCAAATTTCAAACAAATCCTAATGAGGTGAGGAGATAGTGCACACCAAAAGGAATAAACTTCAATTACCAAATTAAAGCCCTCGCGCGGAACCGTCCAAGTTTCTTCTGCTCTGAACACTGAACAGGCGGCTCCACGGACCACCAGGCTAATAACTGTAAAATTTCTTCTGCTCTGAACATGCGGCTCCACCACGGTCCACTAGCATCTCTTGTGGCTTGCCCTCTTTCCAAATTCCGTTCGGGAAATAAACTCGAAAATTCAATATATGTAAATCCGGCCTTGGGGATTTTAGTAGACTCTGTAGTTCTCACGAACGAACCATACAAGTAACAAAGCTGTGATTTTAACCTGATGCCATACAATTTATACCAATTTATACCAGGTCGAAGGGCCAAAATGTAGCTACCCAGTGCCCATACCACAAAATATGGGTGAATTAAACCATAAACCTCGATTTTACCAAATGTCTGGGTGAAGAAGCTATCAAAAATTCCCATACTTCTAGAAATTTGGCTAATGGAAGCTTGTCCCTCCAAATTTTAGGGGCGAAATATAATTTTTTTTCCTCTATCTCCCCTAAAAACAAGGGCTAAGCCTGTACATGATTTTTCCCCTAAAATAAATTACGGGCTAATGATATAAGTTTTAAAAAATCACTTTAATACAAAAAATTCACCCAATAAAAAATTGGAAGCCCCTAAATTTCGCCCATGGGCGAAATTTTGCCCCTAAAATCATCTATGCTTCGAGAATGAGATCTTTGGTGAACTCTCATCTCGGTTAGGCTTCTCTCACAAGTTTGCCTCACCATATTACCCTCAGTCAAACGGACAGGTTGAGGCAGTTAACAAAGTCCTCAAGACCATGTTACAGCGCATGGTTAATACACATAAAACCAATTGGCATCATATGTTATTTTCTGCACTATGGGCTTATCAAACAGCGGTGAAAAACGCTACTGGTTTCACACCATTCCATTTAGTCCATGGGGTCGAGGCAACTCTTCCCATCGAGTGCGAAATTCCCACCTTACGCACCGCAATTGAGCTATTACCTGACACTGCTCCAATGGAGCAGCGCTTGCTGAACTTGGAGTCTCTAGATGAAGATCGTCGATATTCCTTACAGAACAACGAGGCAGATAAAAAATGATCCAAGGCTACCTTTGATCGCCATGTCAACCTTCGATCATTCCGCGAAGGCGACCTCATCCTGGCTTACGATATTGCTCATGATACCTTCGGCCAGGGAAAATTCGAATCACTCTGGCATGGCCCTTACATCATCCAACATTGCCTCACCAAAGGCGCATACATCCTGGCCTCTCTCGAAGGCCTCTCTCTCAAAGAACCCGTCAATGGGTTGTATCTCAAGAAATTTTATGCTTAAAAGTAGTCATTCTACTTTAGGCTATTTCTTCTTTTTTAGTGTTTTTAGTCTTTTTTCTCCTGCCCTCACATCTAAACTATCCCTTGTGCTATTGACAGATGCTTCCTCCACCAGCCTACCACATTGGTTACGCCGACGACGCCATCCATTGGACACAAAATCTCGCTTCGGTTGCTTGGGCTCTCTACACCCCTTCACATGAAATGCTACATTCAAGTGGCATATGTTTGGGCCCATCAACCAATAACCAAGCTGAATACACTGTTGTCATTGGCCTCCTGGCCGACGCCCAACATCATCATATTCGTCACCTTAGCGTCTTCCTCGAATCTCAACTAGTCGTTCTCCAGCTCAACAATGTGTACCGTGTACGCGATCCGTGCCTCTTTCACAAATACCTGCAGGTTAGGTTGTTATCTCGACATTTTGATTCCATTACATTTACACATATTCCAAGACAATTGAATCAAATAACAAATCACATAGCTAACATGGTGTTAGATTGGCATATATCACATCAAGCTACACATACATAAACATCTCACAAATCCTTTCACAACATATATATAGAATAGACATCATCAAACTCATCAGCAAAAAACACATGTAGACACCAGATGAATCTCAAAATATGTATACTCATGTATATATAAAATCCCATCAAGCCATCCGAATGTTTACATACAAAAATACATGTATCTGCAGGCCAATGCATCACCTCGGTACAAAAAATGGGCTCACCAGCCTATATACAACAAAAAAAAAAGATATACATCATGCACCACTCATGGTGCCTCTATCGCCCCACCACCTGCTCCTCCCTCAGGCGGTGGCGGCCCACCACCACCTGCCCCAGGTGGTGGTGTTCCACCCACAACACCCTCCTGCCCCGATGGCAGACGTCCACTCGTCATAGCAGCAAGCACTATTGCTCGTCGCACTATGGCCCGCCATGGTGGCGGCACCCCCACACACTGCTCCAGGAAACTCTCGTCCTGGATACGCATCCACATGACCTCAGGCACATCCTGTAAAACCATCTCTAGATGATGGCGTATATCATCATAATCCACTCCGGCCACCGTCGGAGGAGCGTGTGATGGCCCTGCACCAGGGTCATCGTACCGACGCCTCCTTGCTGCCCTCTCTGGCTCAGCTGGTCGCCCCGCGACATCCTCCTGTCGACGCCTCTCTCCCTACGGTAGTCTCTCCGGCTCTCGACGAGCCGACGCTCTCTTCATCTCCACCTCACTCCTGCGAGGTGTCACATCTGCACATGCAAAAAACAACAACAACAGATAGTCTCAGCATCTATATCATATAAATATAGACTGCTATCTCAAAAAACAACATAAACTAAAGCATGCACACCAATACTAAACATACCTCGATGGTCGAAAACCTCCCCTGGAGGTAGCACCATGTCCGGGTCACCCCGGAAGTCCACCCCAGCATAGGGGTATCGAAGTATCACCTGTGGCATATCCCGCCATACCCGTACTGCCTCTGCCGAAAAGAAGTGGCCACCTTCACCACCACTGTGACGAAGCAAAACTGTCGACCACCGCCTCAAGAGAGGCTCTCGCGCCCCTGACATCTCCAGTAGAATCCTCGGGCGCAACATCTGCACCCTCTCTAAGAACCAGGCCACTAGGATAGACCCAAAAGAAAACTCTCCCGCACCAGTGGATCGACAGTGGTCCAACTGCGCCACCATCCGCGCATGCAACGTTATCCCCCAAGCGAAACGCTCGCCGGCCAACACTCTCTCCAGTACAAACAACTGGCCACCACTAATCCGCTGTGTCGCTAGTGACCCATATACCCGCACGATCATCGCTACTATACAACGATGCGCCAGGGAATCTATTGCCCCTATACTCACCATAGTCCCAGACATAAATTCCCGACCTGAGTAGTATGTCTAGCCAATATTGGCCAGCAAAATAGTCCTGGGTAGCACCGGCTCCACCGGTAGGGGTGTTCCCCGAAAGGGGAGCCCAGTCAAAAAATATACATCCTCCACCACAGTGAAGGGGATTTGCTCTCCTCGCACGAGGAAGCAGTGTAGCTCTGGACTCCACATCTGGATCAGGAACTGCAGCAGATACTCCTGTGCCCATATCAACGGGCACTCAAAAAACTTTAGCAACCCACAGGTTGCCAAAGTCACACGTACACCGGGCTCCTCAATAGCCATGGCGTCTCGCAACTGGGCCCAGTTTCGCTCTCTCCACCGCACGGGCATCGTCACCACTGTCCACCTGCAGACAACAAAGAGCCCTATATCAGCTCGTGCAACCATCAACATATCCAAAAAATACTTATTTTTTACCCTTCAACCTTGCCTCCTAGGTGCGGTTTTGTTACCCACAGGCGTGCACACATGCGTGCCTATTCACTACACAGGCGCGCCTGTTCACTACACAGGTGCGCACACAGGTGCGCCTGTGCACTACACAGGTGCGCATCAGTGCACACCTGTTTTCTTCACAGGCACGCCCCTGGGCACGCCTGTTCACCATATAGACGCGCACATGTGCGCGCCTGTCAAACCCATAGACGCGCACTGGTGCGCGCCTGTTCACCTCACAGGCGCGCCTATCGAGCACGCCTTAAATTCCCTCTACCGCGCCCCCATGCGCGCATATCCAGTGGACAGGCACGCACGTATGTGTGCCTATCACCCGATCACCCATGCATGTGGGGCCCAAACCCCATAAATACCTCTGTACGGCCCTCCGTACAACCCCTGCCCAAAAATTGAAAACCTATTTCTATGCAGGATGATCAGAACACTAACCTGATACTCGCAGACCCTCAATCAGATGCCTCGTCCTCCCCGAATCTCCAAATCTCCTCTGAAAACTGCTCGTACAGTCACTATTACAGCAGGTACAAATGAGGTGGCAATGCGGGCCCTACAACTATATATAGGCCTTTTGCCAAACTTCCACTCACCATTCCGGGAGCCCAAGACGTCCATTTTTCAAACCGTCTTTAGCCACGGGATCAGCATCCCATCACCTACATCACAGCAGTCCCTGGGTCGCTTTTCATCCTAAGCCCCCGTGGCGCCTTTTTTTCATATCATGGTCAAGTACACACGCACATAGTCACATTTATCAAATACATGCTCATATCTTTGATTCTCTTCAGATATTGTTTACTTTGGGTATTTGGTTTTCATATGTGCAGGTACTTGATCATCATCCATCGACACAAACCCCTTTAGGTATATACTCAGCAATGGCATGTAGTCTTTCCTACTGTATCACATTTACATTTCCAGTCACACCCTCTGATATTGGCCTCTAGGATCCCCACTCCCGGCTCTGCAGTACCCACGCCTCCATTTTCATCTTCGGTACTGTTACCCAGTAGCATTCTTACCCACATGAGTTGTCCCATGTATAGCACCTTTTGGCACTTTTAACACTCATGTTGTTCTTCATTACCCTTTAGGGATGGGAGTCCCGATAGTCTTTCATCATGTCACGAATCAACCACATACTCCTTCTCATTTTTCTAGCTTTCCCACACAGACTCCCAGATTATCTCTTTACAATTCTATTTTTTACCTGCACCACCGCAGTATCATGAACCCTCCATTTCATCCACAATCTGTTTTCCCATCTGTGAACCTACCTTCATTTCACCCACCTCATACAGAAACTCACCAATGGGGCCCCCACCCTTCATCAGTTTTCCATGAAAATTCTTCCCTTCATGGGCCACCCATATCACACTAGGGCACTCGTTTCTGTATTTGTACATTTCTCCCCAAAATTATTCATTATTTATTGTACAAACGCCTTTATTTCCTGTCATTACATTTTCTTTTTTCGTCACCTTTGGCGACTTCCTTCCTTCCTTTTGGCCACACACAACCCATGTCACCCTTGGTTGGAGCATTACTTATCATCTACCCTTGCCGGCATCGTCCATATCTTCAGAGCACCCCACAGGTCACTTACCTCTACCCTCTGAATTTGTTCACCTTGTCCCACCTCTGGCACAATTTATCACCGGTCTTGTCGTCCCCCTGACACTCAACCTCGTTACACGGTTGCGACCACTTTTTATCTCATACATACTCCAACCAAGGGCAGTCTTGAGTCTTCCCACTTCTTGACTTCGTCCATGTACCTCTGCCACTTCCTTACCTCAGTAGATTTCACAAAGCCCTTCGCTTCTAGGAGTCGTGTCCCCTTTTGTCGACATCAACACCATTTTTCCGGAAGGGCAACAATATCTTGATTCTCATTCTCCACTCAATGAGAGATCTCAGACGGCACAGGGTGAAACACCATTGCTCCCTGCTGTCATTGATCCCCGTAACATTTGACGCCAACACTTTCTCATGTTACGGTGGGTCTTACTTTGCGACTATTGCAGTTAGTTCTTTTTATTTGCCGAAGACCTCTGAACTTGGCAGGGGTATCAATGCCCACACCATCGCTGCTACTTATTACCGCGATCAATGCCTACTATTCAGAGCATATTCATTTGCAGAATTGTCTTCTGCCTTTATCATCACCACCCCCGAGGGTGCTGCAGTTGTCTACACCAACACTTCAGTCATCGTTTTTCAGAGTTACATAACACGAGCATGGGGCATGCCCGCCTCGTTTGTACATAGTTTTCTATTTTTGCGCACCTCATCAAAGGTTAGGTCCTACCGGTTCCTTTTTTCTCCAAACGGATCGCTCTGAACGATCCCACTATTGCTCTATCTTACAACAACATTCTCAGTAGAAGAAACATTGATGGATTTCGGCTATACGTATGCTCTAAACCTCATCCATCAGGGGGAATCTGTTATCATTGAAATTTCGTCCGCACATGGTTACAAGAACTCAACATCGTCAAACAGTAATGAAGTCATTCATGGCCCTGAATTAATATCACAGCATTCAAAAAAGGTCAAAAACTATACAAAGTAGTGAAAAATTGAATAGCGCTTTACAGAAGTTGGGCGCGCGTGCACATGCGCGGAACAGGAACGTAGAATGCGCGCATACACGCACGATGTGTGGCTGTTAGCGCAAAAATCCGCGCACCTGCTAAACGACGCATTTATGAATATGGTCGGCCTCCCAACCACTTATGGTTTAGCTCCCAAGCTGATTTGGCCTCCAAATCCGGGCTGGATCCGAATGGTGGGCTGGTCAAAGACCTAATAATGCCCTAAATGGCCTCTTTTCACACTACAAAGCAGTTACACAATAACCCAATGCAATGATATAAAAATCCATGAATGCACCTCATTTTCTCAAGGAATTCCAAGTAATGTTATGCTGCCTATATTGTTTTAAGGACTCCATCCTTGACAAGAACACATTGGCACCATTTCATTGAGCAATCCACCTCTCCATTGAGTGGATTTGCAAAGAGTTCTTTCACCACTATTTTCATTTTCTTTGTTGTAAGGAGAGAAAGCTTGTGAGGGTCCAAGAGCCTTCCCTTGGAGGAAGAAGGGACTCATAGTCCCCTTTCTTCTTGGTTCTTTGATTTCATCAATAGATCAGCCTCAAAACATTGGTGACATGGGTCTTTTTGTTTTTGTTATCTCTATGTCCCTATGCTTATGGTTTTAGTTTGTATTAGTTTAATTCTTAGTCCTAGTTTTGTTTTTCTTTCTCTAACTCTTTTCTCTACAGCTGTCTTGCTCAGCAAGACCCAACTGGTCATGCAAGCACCTCTTATTTGCTCACCAAGGTGACGAAGAAGGTGCAACAGGAAGATAATGTTTTCTGAAAATCAACTTTATCTTCATAATGATTATGCTCTAATTTTTGTTCCTGATGTTGAAAAGGATTTTCATAAATGGCCTATAAAACTTCCTCATCCATGAAGTCATCATATTCATAAGCATGCTCCAAGTTTTGAATAAAAATTTCAAAATGATGACAACTGTCTTGAACCAATAACAATGATGGATAAGATCTTTTATAATTTTTAAAAAATATTTTATGAAAATCTTGTAATGAATAAATACTTGCAGATAGTAAATTTCCATACCATTGTTTTTCCTTTACCTTCAAGGTGACCATGAACATATTATTCAAGAAGTCTTCATGAAATTGAACATTTAGCTTACACACATGCATATGAAATTTAACCAATTGAAGAGCACCATTGTCTCTTTTTCCATCTATGAATCTAGGCATATATGTCTACCAATATATACAAGGTATTCGATTTGGAAAACTGAGAATGTGAACAAAATTCATAGGAGCATACCTTGTAGATATGGAATCCATCTTCGGTCAGTGGAGTCACCATGGAAGCTCTAAAATCTGAATTCTTCTAAAAATGGAGTCGTCAGGTGGATGATTTACAACCTCCTTTTGTCTAACTGTTGTGCACCATCAACAATTAGATATGAACTTTGTCGTTTCTCCTAGGGAAAATTTCACTTTCGTTCCCCGACAGTGGCGCCAAAATGCTAGCACTATGCAAATTGCTTGGATGAGGAAGCAAATCACAAAGGTAACCACAAAACCATTTTAGAAATGAAACTAGCCCTTTCAGTTCAGAGAGGGATATATCTTGTCACTTGTTCTCTGGAAGATAATTTTTCTCTTAAGGATCAATGTCTAGGTCTTTTATTAGATAAATATATTTATAAAGTTTGTTGGGAGGAAGAAAAATGAATCTATTGGGAAAAAGAGTCAACTTTGAAGCAAATGGGACTATCAATGATTGGTGGGTAGAGCTATCAAGGAATCAAAGGCTAGATAGGTGATAACATTTAATTTTAAATATTGTTGTTGTATGATGGAATAAAGAGAAAACAATTAGCCACATACAGAGAACCAATTGATATGAATCCCGATTGAGTTAAGAAGAGATAACAATACATAAATAGTTTGAATCTAAATCATCAATATCAGATGAATTCTAGACCACTAGCTTTCCAATTTAAGTATATAAGTTTGTAGATGAAATAAGAAAAGAACAAAGGAAATACATACATGAGAGAGAAACACACACTTCAGATCACCACCACAAGAATCTCTGGTATGAATAGTACTATACTTCTACATTAATATTTCATTACACTTCAAAAAAAATTACAAAGTATTCAAGATAAAATGTCCTTTATGCTTCTGCCAACTCTCTTAATCAATCGAAATTATAAATATATATAGAAAAAAAACTTCCCCAAGCTAAGGAGGTAGATATCAACCATTACCCCTAATATAGACTTAGTTGCATTAGGATAGCAACATATTTAGAACTGCTTGCTAGGAAATAGGAACCAATTTTCTGAAAAATAGGTTGTAAAGATCCATTCATATCTTCCAAATCGTGACACCTCTGAAGAACATGGGAGAGGTTTTTTTGAATGGACTCATTATTGACAAAAGCCTCTTTTAGTTTTTGAAAATTCATCTCCTTTTTATCTTTATCCATGCCCAAAGATAATGACTAAAACAAGAAATCATTAAATGTTTAAATCTGAAAAATAGACTGTAAAGATCCATTGGAATATTCTAAACCATGACACCTATGGAAAAATTGAGAGATGTTTTGATGAATGGGCTTGTTCTTGACAAAAAACTCTTTCAGTTTTCAAATATTCCTTTCCATGTGATCTGAAACTGAGTTTGAAGTTGACTGCAAAAAGAGTCATTTCCAGAACTTGCACAACGAACTAGCGTAGCGAATTTGTGGAGTGAGTTTCTTTTTGACATTTTCTTCTATTGTTTGGATTTGATTGATGGATGAAGATCACTAATTGATAGTTTGACACTTGAGATGATGATAAGAATCCCTAGGACCACTTGATTACCCTTTCAAACACCATTTTCTTCAAGATCCTAATATATGTCAAATACTTGATTTAGACTTTGACCCTTGAGCAAATTATAGAACACTAATAGTTCCCAAATGACCAAAACACATTGCAAAAATCATTTTGATGTTTGTGAAGTGTTATGTTGTATTGTGATGTTCCCCAATGATTACGTTGCATTGTGACATTCCTTAAGGGTTATGTTTTAGTGAGATGTTTAATTATGTGGTTGACATCAATATTTGTAACATGTTGAGAATAAAAAATGATAGCAAGGTGGGGTAAAATGAAATGTCTCATGAAACATAAATTGATAATATGGTAGTTTTGAATGACATTGTGACATTCATACATGACATTGAAAAGTAAAAATCCAATAGATTTGATTTGAGATTCATAATTTAAAAGGTTAACTTTAATATTATTTCATATTGTGGCATTTTAAAATTAGTAAAATAATTATTCATAAGATAATTCACTTGAACGTAATGAAACATAATAACATTTCAAGAGTAACAAATATTTTGTTTGGTGTAATTCGAAAATATGTTTATAAAAAATAGCCATAATAGTAGTTTGATTTGTTTCTTCTTTTCAGAATAGTTTGAATAAATTCCTTATTTGGTAAACACAACATGAATTGTTTTAAAATATTTAGGTTAAATCTCTTATTAGTCCCTGCAAAGGGGACTATAGCAATGGATTTTCACGTTGATTGTATATTAGTTGATGAGTTGACAAAAAATTTAGGATGTTTTATAATTTTTTATAAAGTTTAACATTATTTTGATAATTTTTTGTATTATTTAAAAAATATATATATATTTTTCTTTGTTATCATTCGGACCAATGAATTGAACTTTTTATTGTAGAGGTGACCACGGTTCTTTAATACGAAATTATTGAAGGTGAATGACACATCTAATGTTGTTCTTTAATGCTAAATTATTGAAGGTGGATGGTGCATCTAATTCGTAGTCACATGTCTTTTCACCATTTTTAATCACCAAAAATACCAGCTCCTTCCAACACTAACACCATGTGTAGAGAAATGCAAATTTTTGTGACAAACTCCTATTAAGGGACTATAATATGATGGAGTTAGGTGAATTGTACACACAATTATAAGACTATAAGCAGGTTGTTGTTACATTTCTACTTCCATTAGTTGAATTTCTGCACAAAATCTAGTAGTTTGTAGAAAAGTTCAAGCTCACCTCCACAAGATAAATGACACAGCTTGTAAAATCCAATAAACACACACGATGATACCTAGATTTGTGTTGAAGAGTTGTGAGTGATTATCACTAGAGTTTACTAGTCAAGTACTAAAATATTTATGGATAATAAGTAACAATTTTACATTGTTCTCTTGGGTAATAATTTGTTGAGGTAGTTTTCTTATTAGGTTGCACATTTTTAAATGTGTTTTCTTACTAGCACAGTCGCTAATTCTCTGAAAGGATTACGGCTAGTAAAACTCTGGCATAGTTAAAACACCAAACCCATGAAAATCCATTGTACAGGCCCACGAAAATCCATAGTGCATATTATTCATTCAATCAAATGTGGCTTGCATAGATAGGTGTCCACTGCTCACTGTGTTTACTCGGAACACTGATTGGTGTCCGGTGCTCACTGTTTTTACTCGGATCAAACCAATCTTGTAAAATCCAAAATGATTAAAGAATCATGCATTCATTTTTTTTACTTGGATCAAAATAAAACTTTCTCAATGGGAATATCACTCTGGTGTTAAAGAATGAGTTAAGTTGTGCATAAAATTTTGTTCGTACAAAGTTGCTTAAAATAGTTGCAAATACAAACGACAATGACAATGTATGAACATAAAAATAATTCCATAACTTAAAATATTTTAACCCTATTTTAAAATAAAATAATTGCAAAATTCAATTGACAATGTCCGGACATGAAAATAAAAAAAAACAAATTTAAAATTCTAATAACAATGTTTGGACATGAAAAGACGATTATATTTGTTTATGTAACTCTGAGTGTGACTCCGTTGCTGAGATTGTCCATTATGTTGGGTATGTATTATATTCTTTGCATGTGTGTGTGTGTGGGTGCGCCAGATACAACAATTGCATCTGACGATCCCTTCACCTAGATACGGCAATTTTTTTTTGGGTGGTTTTTGCTATTTTTAGTGGATTTGTAAATTAATCCTGGATTAAGGGATTAGGGTTTTGGTATCTATAGAATACCTAAAAGCATTGTATATATTGTATGCCGAATGGTGAAATTCAATATAAAGAAAATAAGAAAGGTTTTCCCGGTTGAGGGTTTCTGGTATAAAATCTCTGTGTACTCTATGTATGAGCCATTGATTAATTTCTATATTTCTTAAGAATCTATATGCATTTCTTTAATTCATAGGTTTAAAACTTACATGTGGTATCAGAGCTCGTTTTTGGCTTCAGAGGGACACCTTTGTTGTTGAGGGTTTGGGTCGGTCTTGATAGATCAAGTTTATCTTGGGTCTGTGATAAACCTGGGTTTAGTGGGAGATTTTGCAGTGGAGATTCGAGTAAAGAAAGAGGAATGGAGAGATCATCTAGAATCGAGATAGAGAAGTTCAACAATAAAAACTTTGAGCTATGGAAGCTCAAGATGGAGGACCTTCTTGTAGACAAAGAATAATTGATCGTTGTGGATCCTGGTACACAGCCTACTGATACACCATCTACTAGCACACAGGCTACTGGTACACAACCTGCTAGTACACGAACTACTAGTACACCAGCTACTGGTATGTCGAAGGAAGATTGGGACAAGTTGGACAAAAAAGCAAGGAGTACTATTCAACTCTGCCTGGAAGATTTGGTGTTGTTGAATGTCTCAGGAGAATCTACAACCAAGGAACTATGGGATAAGTTGGGGAATTTGTATCAATCAAAATCCCTGGTAAACAATTTGTTTCTTTGAAAGAAGTTGTATCATCTTAGGATGGAAGATGGAGATTCTGTGACAGAACATCTAAATGCATTTAATACTCTGGTAAGTCAACTTGGCTCTGTTAATATTACGATTGCAGAAGAAGATAAGTGTATTACTTTGTTATGTTCTTTTCCAGACTCTTGGGATAATCTGGTTGTCGCAATAGGTAGTACCACTCAATCTACATTGAAGTATGAGGATGTAGTTGCATCCTTATTATCTAAAGAGATGAGGAGAAAAAGCATGGATGGTCACAACACAGATGCTTTATTTGTAAGAGGGCGTACCCAAGACAGGAACCCTGGTAAGCCTTTGGGATGGAGATCTAAATATACCGGAAGATCTAAGTCTTCAGGAAAATCTTTGAGGAAATGCTGGAAGTGTGGTAAAATAGGGCATTATAAGAAAGATTGCAAGTCTAAGAAGGTTGAAAAACCAAAGGGATCTAATAGTACCTCTTCCATAGAGGAGAAAACCTCCACTGAAGAAGGAGGTGGTGTTTACCTAGCATCTATAAGTACACATGCAGATCATAATGTATGGTTGATCGACTTGGGTGCGTCATACCATATGACTCCTCACAAGGAGTGGTTCTCTGAATATGAAAAATATGATGGTGGTGATGTATTCCTAGGAGATGACTCGACAACAAAAATCTTGGGACGTGGAAGGGTT
>SNQJ01S0025068.1:56305-74444 GCA_010110895.2 Picea sitchensis
GGTACAGGTTGATTACAGGTTGGTGCATGGTTGATGCACTTGTTTATGGTACAGGTTGATTACAAGTTGAGGTACAGGTTGATGCATGGTTCAGATTTATTGGTACAAGTTTACAATGGTATATCTCACAGTGATAATGTGACAGTGGTTCCATCATTTTAGTTCTACTTCAGGGTGGTAGGACGGGGCAAGGACAGGTGGTTGTAGCCACCTTCTGGTTGTAGCCGAAGAACAACTGGGGGTTGTAGCCTCCTTCTGGTTGTAGCCAGAGAATTGGGGAGTTGGAGCTTCCCTCAATTTGTATCCTGAGAAACTAGGGGGTTGGAGCCTCCTTCCAGTTGCAGCTGGAAAACAAAGGAAGTTGGTGCTTCCAATGAATGTAATTCTTCAAGACATATAAGAAAAAGAATTTCGTGGTTTTTTCCTGATTTGGGTTTCCACATAAAACACTGGTGTACTGTGTATGTGTGTTATTGTTTATTTCTTACTGCTCATTATTGGATAATAATTCTACATTGATATAACATTTGAAAAAAAAAGATTATAATTACGCTATTACTGATTCACCCCCCCTCTCAGTAATCCAACAAAGATGTGGGTTCTCTTCCTACATGATTTCCTCATGCTTTGATGTACTATATTTAGGATTGTAATAGTTCCACTAGAATTTTACTAGCCCTATTGTTTGATTCCGTATTAGCTTGATTTTCCTATCCATTATGCACATAAGATGAACTCGGAATCTGATTATTGCTCCACCTTAATAACATTCAAATCAATAGCATGATTAGCATCAAGAACATTTTTCTTAATCAATGACACATGGAAAACATTGTGCACATGAGTTTATGCAAGTGATGCTAACATATAATCAATAGGCCCAATCCTTTAAAGGATTTCTAATGTCCCATAGTAATATGCTACTAGCTTTGAAACGTTCCCCAAAGTCAATGAAATTCTTTTGGCCTTCATTTTTAAGAACACATTGTCACCCACTTTAAATTCTCTATGTGTTCTACCCTTATAAACATAATGTTTCTTCTTTTCCTGAGCATCTTTCAAGTTCTTTTTAATCTTGGCCATTTTCTCTTCCATTTCCTTGAGCATCTCAAGCCCAACCACTACTTTGGCTGCAAGATTATCCCATTTCATTGGTGTGTTTCACTTTATGCCATAAAACACCTCAAATGGAATCTTATTTAGCAATAAATGAAATCCATCATTGTAATAAAACTCCACCAAATGGAGATCGCCTTACCAACGCGAAGGCTTGTCCATCATATAAATTTGTAACATATATTCAATCACTTGATTGATTATTTATGTTTTCCCATTTGTCTTTGGGTGATATGTTGTACTCAAGTTCTAAATCCTTTGAATGTTCCTTTCCAAAACTTCAAAGTAAACTAAATCCTTTGGGTGATATTTGTTCTAAATCCTTTGAATGTTCATTTGTCTTTGGGTGATATTTGTTCTAAATCCTTTGAATGTTCCTTTCCAAAACTTCAAAGTAAACTAAAGATATATGTCATACACAATTGCCTTAGGCACATCATGCATCATGGCAAGTTCTTTCATATAAATTTTCGCAATATTTACTTCTTTATATGTTAGCTTTAATGGCACAAAATAAGCTTCCTTGGTTAACATATTCACCACAACCATGATGAAATCATACTTCTTGGCTCTTATAGGTACCTTGGTGATAAAATCCATTGAATATTTCTCACTTCAAGTCAGAAATGGCCAACGATTGCAACAATATGACTGGATCCCCATGTTGAGCTTTAAATTCCTAGAAATACATGCATTTAGCTATATAATAAGCCATATACATCCTCATGCATGGCCATAAGTGTTTCTATTTGATAGTTGTTAAGTTATTTTGATATAATGGGTGCCCTGTATAAGGCACCTTATGCATTTATTTCAACACAATAATTTTCAACTCATTTGCATTCGATACTTATACTTTTCTCTTGTACCCGAGTACTCCATCTTTTTCCAATAAATAATCCTTAAATTTATGCTGAAATGTTCCCTGTTGTATAGCCTCCCTTTCTTGCACATAAAAATGATCTAAGTTTCCATCTTCCATAATTATATCCTTCAAATCATATATATACATGCTTATGGATGAATCATGCATCTCATGAACCTTCCTACTGAGTGCATCAACTACTCTATGCTCATTTACTTTGATCTGATTTATATCAAAGTCATACTCAATGAGGAATTATAGCCATCTTACTTGTATGTAATTTAAAGTTTATTGTCTGAATAGATATTTCAGACCATTATGGTCTATCCTCAATTCAAATATTTTACCCACAAGTTAGTGTCTCCACATCCTCATTACATGAATAATGGATTCCAGTTCTAAGTCATGCATGACATAGTTCCTCTTGTGCCCCTTGAGTTTCCCAGATTCATAGAAAAACAGGTGACCATTATGGGTATGGACACCACCCAATCCTTATTTGCAAGAATCTGTGCACACTACAAAATAATCATTTGGATTTGCAATCTTTATCACTAGTGCAATTGTCAATGATTCTTCCAGATGAAGAAATACCTTTTCACATTTCTCAGTCCATTCAAACTTCACACCCTTATTTTGCAATGAATTTATAGGATGTTCAATCTTTGAAAACCCTTTTATAATTTTTCTATAATATCCCGCAAGTTCCATAAATGACCTGACTTCTATGAAAATCCTTAGAACTAGCCATTCTTTTATTACATTAAACATGTCTAGGTCCACTTCTATGTCATCCTCTAAGATGATCTAACCCAAATAATGGATATACATGTAATAAAATGAGAATTTACTCAACTTTTCATAAATTTGATGTTCCCTTAACGCATGTAGCATCATACTTTAGTGTTGATAGTACTTATCCTCATAATGAGAGTAGATAAGTATGCCATCTAGTGAAAAAATGACAAAATTATCCAAATACTTTTTGAAAATTCCATTCATCAAACACATGAACACAACTAGTGCATTTAGTAGACCAATTGGCACCACTACAAATTGATAATAACCATGCATTTTTATAAAGGAAGTCTTGTTGAGATCTTCATCTTTAGTCCTTAGCTGATGGTATCTTGACCTAAGATTAATCTTGGAAAATACCTTGACATCCTTCAACTAACCAAAGTGATCATCTATCCTTGGAAAATAGTATTTTTTTTCTTCATTGTCACCTTATTCAACTACCTAAAATAAATACACATCTGTGGTTTGCTTATGTACATGCATAATAGGCTTATGTCAATCATTTCAACAATGCAAAATGTAACTCAATCATTAAACACAACGAGAGTTTAATAAATTAATCAAGAAATTAAGCATTTCAAACATATTAAATATCTATAAATGAAACAACAACGAGTTGCATACCTTCAACATTCATCTAATCCATAGAAACTATTGTTCCAATTCTCAATAACGAAAGCTTGATCCGGGGTTATAGTTTCACCAAGACAAATGCACCCTCTATCTTGGAAAATACCTTGACATCCTTCAACTAACCAAAGTGATCATCTATCCTTGGAAAATAATATTTTTTCTTCATTGTCACCTTATTCAACTACCTAAAATCAATGCACATCTGTAAGGTTCCATAACTTATGTACATGCATAATAAACATGTCAATCATTTCAACAATGCAAAATGTAACTCAATCATTAAACACAACGAGAGTATAATAAATTAATCAAGAAATTAAGCATTTCAAACATATTAAATATCTATAAATGAAACAACAACGAGTTGCATACCTTCAACATTCATCTAATCCATAGAAACTATTGTTCCAATTCTCAATAGCAAGACAACCCCGATCCAGGGTTATGATTTCACCAAGACAAATGCACCCTCTTCAATCACACTAATGTTTGATAGCACACAAAAATAAAGTCAAGGCCAATGGCACAAACTCAATTAGTAGCTCCCATCACAATATCTCATTCCCCACAACCTATCCCACCTAAGGAAGTGTACCCCTTTAGTGCTTGAAATTCCTTCAACTATCCCACTTCCCTTGTATTTCATCTCCTCACTTAGGAAATCAGGATAATCATATCATAACTTAGGATTGGAATTTTAGGAATATATTATTATACTCACTAGCCTTAATCTCAGAACATAAGCCCCCTAGGCCCCCTTTTCCTCTCATGGATTCATATCTGCCCATACTCTTTTTTCCATGAGGTCTACAGTAGTGATGCATTTTTCTATTAAATTGATAGTGCGATTTAAAAAGTACAAATCTTGGCTCACCAACCACATATTACAAGCTCGCGAGCCTCATATCACACAGGTACCCTAGCCTAAACATACACACATACACGACACTCTGGCCCAAAATAATCCTAGCTTAAAAACCTAATACAAATATGTACAGATACATATAGGGGTCTACCTGAGGTGTTACATATCCCTCCCCCTTATTTTATACATTGTCCTCATTGCATGTTGTACAATGTTCATTTCAAAATTCTTTGAAAAGCTCCAAAAATATGTGGGTTCTCTTCCTGCATGATTTCCTCATGCTCCGATGTACTATATTTAGGATTGTAATAGTTCCACTAGAATTTTACTAGCCCTATTGTTCGATTCCGTATTAGCTTGATTTTCCTATCCATTATGCACATAGGATGAACTCGGAAATCTCATTATTGCTCCACCTTAATAACATTCAAATCAATAACATGATTATCATCAGGAACATTTTTCTTAATCAATGACACATGGAAAACATTGTGCACATGAATTTATGCAAGCAATGCTAACATACAATCAACAGGCCCAATCCTTTATAGGATTTCTAATGGCCCATAGTAATATGCTACCATCTTTGAACCGTTCCCCAACTTCAACGAAATTCTTTTGGCCTTCACTTTTAAGAACACATGGTCACCCACTTTAAATTCTCTATGTGTTCTACCCTTATAAACATAATGCTTCTTCTTGTCCTGAGCATATTTCAAGTTATTTTTAATCTTGGCCATTTTCTCTTCCATTTCCTTGACCATCTCAGGCCCAACCACTGCTTTGGCTGCAAGATTATCCCATCTCATTGGTGTGTTTCACTTTATGCCATAAAGCACCTCAAATGGAATCTTATTTAGCAATAAATGAAATCCATCGTTGTAATAAAACTCCACCAAATGGAGATCGCCTTACCACCGCGAAGGCTTGTCCATCATATAAATTTGTAACATATATTCAAACACTTGATCGATTATTTATGTTTTCCCATTTGTCTCTGGGTGATATGTTGTACTCAAGTTCATATTTGTTCTAAATCCTTTGAATGTTCCTTTCCAAAACTTCAAATTGAACTAAGGATATATGTCATACACAATTTCCTTAGGCACATCATGTGTCATGGGAAGTTCTTTCATATAAATTTCTGCAATATTTACTTCTTTATGTGTTAGCTTTATCGACACAAAATGAACTTCCTTGGTTAACGTATTCACCACAACCATGATGAAATCATTCTTCTTGGCTCTTATATGCACCTTGGTGATAAAATCCATTGAATATTTCTCACTTCAAGTCAGAAATGGCCAATGGTTGCAACAATATGACTGGATCCCCATGTTGAGATTTAAATTCCTAGAAATCCATGCATTTATCTATATAATAAGCCATGTCCATCCTCATGCATGTCCATAAGTGTTTCCATTTGATAGTTGTTAAGTTATTTTGATATCATGGGTGCCCTGTATAAGGCACCTTATGCATTTATTTCAACACAATATTTTTCAACTCATTTTCATTCGATACTTATAGTTTTCCCTTGTACCTAAGTACTCCATCTTTTTCCAATGCATAATCCTTAAATTTATGCTGAAATTTTCCCTGTTGTATAGCCTCCCTTTCTTGCGCATAAAAATGATCTAATTTTACATCTTCCATAATTATATCCTTCAAATCATATATATATATATATATATATATATATATATATGCTTATGGATGAATCATGCATCTCATGAACCTTCCTACTGAGTGCATCAACTACTCTATGCTCATTTCCTTTGATATGATTTATATCAAAGTCATACTCAATGAGGAATTAAAACCATCTTACTTGTATGTAATTTAAATTTTATTGTCCAAATAGATATTTTAGACCATTATGATCTATCCTCAATTCAAATATTTTACCCACAAGTTAGTGTCTCCACATCCTCATTACATGAATAATGGATTCCAGTTCTAAGTCATACATGGTGTAGTTCCTTCCGTGCCCCTTGAGTTTCCTGGAGTCATAGAAAAGCAGATGACCATTATGGGTAAGGACACCACCCAATCCTTCTTTGCAAGCATCTATGCACACTACACACCATTCATTTGGATTTGCAATCTTTATCACTAGTGCGATTGTCAACGATTCTTTCAGATGAAGAAATGCCTTTTCACGTTTCTGAGTCTGTTCAAACTTCACACCCTTATTTTGCAATGAATTTATAGGATGTGCAATCTTTGAAAAACCTTTTATAATTTTTCTATAATATCCCGCGAGTTCCATAAATGACCTGACTTCTATGAAAATCCTTGGAACTCGCCATTCTTTTATTACATTAAACATGTCTAGGTCCACTTCTATGTCATCTTCTAAGATGATGTGACCCAAATAATGGATATACATGTAATAAAATGAGAATTTACTCAACGTTTCATAAATTTGATGTCCCCTTAACACATCTAGCATCATACTTTAGTGTTGATAGTACTCCTCTTCACAATGAGATTAGATAAGTATGCCATCTAGTGAAAAAATGACAAAATTATCCAAATATTTTTTGAAAATTCCATTCATCAAACACATGAACACAACTAGTGCATTTGATAGCCCAATTGGCACCACTACAAATTTATAATGACCATGCATTTTTCTAAAGGAAGTCTTGTTGATATCTTCATCGTTAGTCCTTACCTGATGGTAGCTTGACCTAAGATTAATCTTGGAAAATACCTTGACATCATTCAACTGACCAAAGGGATCAACTATCGTTGGAAAATAATATTTTTTCTTCATTGTCACCTTATTCAACTACCTAAAATCAATGCACATCTGTAAGGTTCCATCCTTATTGTTTACAAAAGGCATTGGGGTAGTTGAAGGTGATACACTTGGGTGTATGTACCCCTTCTTCAATAAATCATCAAGCTAAACTTGCATTTCCTTAATCTACTATGTGTTCATTATGTACGATGTCTTGGAAACTAGATATGCTCCTGGAATTAGGTTAATGGAGAAATATATGTCTCTTTTAGGTGAAAAAATTGGTATTTCTAAAAAGAAAAATTAATTCTCCCATAACTTCAAAGTCTTCAGGACTTGACACTTTATCCTTGGTTATTTATCCCATGTGAAATGCATATATTTTGCATCAATTAATAATGCTTTTTTTTAGCTGCTTAGTTAAAATTTCCTTCATTGTCACTGATCTTGGAATGACTTGAACTAATTTTAACTTTCCTTGTTCATCAAGGAAAGTGAATGCCTCGTTAAAGCAATGAAGGACAACATGATTCTTATCCAACCAATACATACCAATTAGGCATTCATGATACCCTGATGGAATGATGTTTAAAATGATTTTGTTCTCAATCCATTCATGTCAAATGGGAAATCATGAATCAATTCATTGATTCTTCTTTTAGCACCTGTAGATAACTGAAGTACCCAAGATTTCCCATGATTTCTTATTTGCAAGTGAAATTTTTCCACCAACTTAGGATCTATATAACTATGAATAGGTCCTGAATCAATCAAAATGGATATATGTTGATCATTGATCTTACCTTCCACTTCAATTATCTGAGATTGAAATTCAACTTGATTTTCTTCCAAGGCTACATATATTCTTGTCATACGTCTACCCATATCTTCAACTATCTGTTCCTATTCAATTTTTTGCATAATCCTCTTATCTCCCCTTCGAGGAAAATCCATATACATGTGATCTCTCTCACAACCCCAACATTTAATAGGTTTTTTTCTTGGTATTTTCCCAAAATTTTCTAACATTATGGATTCATTTTGAGTTGGTTGTCCTTGAGAATTAGTTTTTACTAAAGGTGGATTAAACCCTTTCTTTCTCCTCTCCATATTACCTTTCTTCTTGTCAACCCAATCTCCATGAAAGTTTGATCCCACTTTATTCTAATCATAAAGGAACTTGGATCTCCTTATTTATTCCTCCAACATCTTGGGTTCATCCATGGTCATACTCATAATCTTTAGTTAAAAGAAATCAAAATCTTTAGTTCAAAGAACTCCTTCATCATCCTATCATAATAACATTGTGACAAGTATTTATGTTGGAAATACCTTATGAACTACCTCCAAAACATCTTCTTATTTTAGTTTTTGACTTTCATGAGTTGGTCCCACCACATTGATGTTTTTCCCTTCAGTTGATATGTTGCAATTATAGCTGATGCAAGTGAGGAATAATTTCACAATTGAATTTTTTTCTTCATTCCCAACAACCAAACCTTTTCATATTCATATTTCCTATGCTCACTATCAAATGTAGGAGGCTTAATATTTTTGAACTTCCTACAATTCATCCACCTTAGACCTTCTTCTATGATGTCTGAGAAGGGAAAAACTTGGGATTCCTTCTTACTCTAAAAATGTATCAGCTCTAGTATCTAAGTGTTTTGGTGAATGGTTATGATGTCTACTAGCACTTCTAGTGTTCCTAAAACTTTTCGAATATTCCTTTTTGGCATGAGTTATGTGCTCTTCTAACTTCCTTGACTATTACTATATATTCATTCTCCTCTAAAACATGTTCAATATTTGATACAATTGAGTATTTATGTTGTTTTTCTCCTCCTAAGTTGCCATAAATCTCTCATTGTCTTCTTTGTAGATAAACACATCTCTTTGTAGACTCTTGATTATCTCCACCATATCAATACTTCCTCTTAAACCTTCTCTATTCCCATTGATTGAAGTCCCAACATCTCCCAAGCTTACATTCAGTCCCCTAACTTCATCTTCATGAGTATCTTCTATCTCATTACTATTCATGTTGAATTGTCATGTTCGTGACTTCAAGTCTGCACAATGTGTAACCAATAGAAAAAACTGTTAGATTAGACATAAATACAAATATGGGAAATTCACATACCATTTCAAATCTCTAAAGGCCACCAAAATCCTTCTTTTGACTTGTTGAGGAAATCTTCTACTCATCCTCTACATCCCGGGTCCTGATTTTTAATATGCTCTATTATATTTGTGCCCTTAATGCTACAAAATGTGCATGAAATAAAATCTATTAGACAAAAAGAATGAAACAATTATGTAAAATTATGCATCATTTTTCCCTTTAAGTGAATCAAACATCATCCTTTTGATTTCCTATAAATGTTTACTACCCAATTCATATTTTTGAGTGCATAAGTATACTCTTATGTCCAAGATCTTGCCAATGACTATTTTATTTCTCAATTTTGAGCTCCAAGAAGGAAGTTAAATTTCCTTTTAAAGTTCTTCAGAATTTCCTTGTGATGACTTCATCAGATATAGGTAGCCTCCACATATACCTTCTCTTATTTCCATTTGACATCATCGTCCCTCCAACATCCACGTGGAACTCTCTGGTACCTTCAGGATGATGTGGCCTCTGACAAGTTGCTAACGTCATGTTGAGGTGGCTACAAAGATGGCTTCTTGACATGGCATGTCTAGGCCAATAGCTGGTGGCATACCCCACAAGTTGACAAGAAGAACTTGAGGGTGGGATTCTACCTAACTTGGCATCGAGATCTGATAGATCCCCAAAATTTGACACAAATAAAACCCCTTGATGGTCCAATTATCTGAGCCTATGGAACCCTATCCTAGAAGCTTACTCCAACCGGGAACCTAACTCTGATGGATCCCAAAAGTTGATATAAATAAAACTTCCTGGTTTTCAATGGTCCGATTGTCTAGGCTCATGGAACTCTACACCAGAAATTTACCCCGACCGAGAACATGGATACAAACTTCTTTAAAAGTTAACACAATAAATATTCATGGTTGCTAGTAGTTTGATTATTTTCTCTCCCTAGAACCCTGAAGTAGAACCCTACCCAACCGGGCACTGGGGATCTAGGATTCTGCATCAATACACTACAACATTCCTCTGGATATTGGTGGGTATGGATAGCCATGACGATGATTCCCTCTTGAACTTATCTTGGAACTTGGTAGCTTTGCCACCAATTGATGTTCAAGATCCATGAACCCTCATATATGATGACTGATAGATAAGGATGAATCGATATGAAAATCCCAATTGGATGACGATTATGTCCTTGTTCTTCACTACATATCCAAGATCCATACTTTCTCTAAATCCCACTCCTAAGGCAGAGAGAATTTTAGGGGAAACATTTCTCCCATGGGCTAATTTTCCATGCTTTTTCCGAAAAAAAATGTTCGTCAATTTTTATTTTTTTCTAAAAATAATTCACCCAAATTTTATAAAATAAAATTATTTTAACTTAAAAATAGCCTAATTTTTATAAAAACTATATAAAATCCTTATAAATTTGAATATTTTTTAAAAAATATCATGAATCATTTTATAGTCTACATATTAAGGACATGTAATATTCTCAACGGTTTATACATTTTGAAATAAATTTCCATCCTTAAAATTCACCCTGTCCTAAGGACTTTTGAATCTCTAGATTTTCAAATGGTCTCGGTTCCTCCCTCTAGGTTCCACCATCTATCCCTTAGGTCCTGTAGAATGATGTTTAGACATAGGAGGTTCGGTGTGCCCCCTCCTTTGGACTGCAACCTATTCCCATGGCTTCCATCTACCATGCCCACATCATCCTAACATCATTAGTATGGAAAATCTCTGAAGTTTCCCAAAATTTTGAATTTTCAGAATTTCTCCAAATGCCCAAAATTCAAAATTGGAATTTCTCTCTCCTACCACCATGGAAAATAATGCAACTTATCTTTTCATGACCAATTTTAGTCTTTGTGTAGTCAATTCCATCTCCGTACCAGAAAAGTCGACATCCTCATGTCAATTTCTCATTGATTTTAGCTTCAAAATTTGAGAAATTGCTCCCAATTCCATCCCAAAGGCTCTACAATTGCTACAATTTTGACCTGGTTCTCATCCCATTCATCCTAAATGTTGTAACTTGGGATTTTATACCACAATGTAATGTCCCCAGCCCCAATCCGAGGTTTGTCACACAAAATTTCTCTTAGATACATGTAAGCAACATTCCCAGCCACCCAACTAAGGCATTCTACCACCAAATTCTTCTTTGATATCTCACTCAACTAAGCCCATCATGTTTTGTAAGTAGTGTTGTACAATCTATCATGCATGAGTTATAATTATGCGGACCAACAAGAAAAAAGAAAATAACCATGCATAATTCATGTACATGAATAATAAACATGTCAATGATTTCAACAATGCAAAATGAAACCAAAACATTAAACACGACATAAGTATAATACATTAATCAATCAATTAAGCATTTCACACATAGCACTGATATTTAAATGAAACACCAACTAGCTGTAGAACTCTGATGTTCCTCCCAATTGTATTGTTGTGTTGATTCTCAATCGCTGGTGACCCATGAGCCAGGGATATGAATGCACCATGTAAAACACACTCTCACCATTCCCACTAAGGTATGTCAACACACAGCAAGAAACACAATGCCAATGACACCAACTCTAGCAGATTTTCCTCTCACAACTTTTCATTCTGCATAGCATATCCCACCCAAGGAAGTGTACCCCTTCATTGTTAAACAATCCTTCGACTATCCCACTTCCCTTTGAGGGCTTCAACAATAGGCTCATTAGGAAGTCTTAGAACTCGGTGATACTCGAAACACAAAGCTACTCTCATGGAGTTACTGATGCCCAAAGGCCAACACAAAGAAAAATCTACCCGAGCAAATTCTCGATGCTAGGTGGTTTGACACTCTTAAATACATAGAAAATATTAAGCATCATGAAATGAACCAAATATTAATTCACTACCTAGTGCATTCTATTCATTAAATACACACTATTTATCATCTATCCATTTACATCTGGATGCTAGGGGGTTTCTTTCAAACCAGTAAAAACATGAGATGAAAAGGTTTTCCAACAATCAAAGGATAAAACGAACGCCATTGTTTGTTTTCATATTGGAGATGGAAGAGTTATGAGTAAGTTGCGTCGTCAACTGAAGTGTGATACATAAAAAAAACTTAGAGGGTGATGGAGCTAAACAACAATGAAAGGCCGTACGTAATTCTTATTCTAAGAATTAAGGATAAGGATTGTACGTAAGGGGAGAACGTCTCTCTATCATAAGAATACAAATTTGATTAATAGAAGTTTATGTATGTCATTTCAACTTTGACTTGCAAGTTTAGATCTCCCTCATGTAACAACTATGAGCCAAATAAAACACATTACCTCAATAAATTGTCAATAATAAAAGTAATCCCACAATATGTAATCATAATTTTCTTTCTTCTTTTGCACGTAACGAACTGTGCAATTCAAAATAATAATAAATAATTTTAATTAATCTTAAACCACTACAAGAATAATAAACAAGAATTAAAAAAACAAAATAGGAATTTAAAACAACAAGTGTTGCATGGAAGCATATGCCAGGTTGGGATGGGAGTAAATGCGACCTAGTACACACACATGACTAGAAAGCTAGTACAGATACATGACTAGAAAGTTGAAATACATGTGGTTTGCATCCCGAATTAGTTCTTCTTGAAAATTATAAAAAATTATCAACATTTGAAAGGTTGTTTGACACAAAAAATTTAGCATTACCGAAGTATTTATCTTTAAAACAAGGGCTCCTGGATAGAAAAGAAATTTAAATTTATGAAATTATAGGTTCCTGGAAAGAAAATAAATTGAAATTTATGAAATTATCGGTTCCTAGACAGCATAAACTATACATACCAAAAGTGCAATTTATAAAGTAGATATTTAGTTTTATACATACGAAATATGTACTTTTATAATGGATCGCGGGTTGTCGGGATGAAAATTGGGCCTCTGATGTTCTCTGCCCTACAAATAGCACCGACAGTTTTGCGATACAGAAAATGGGCCTCCGATGTTCTCTGCGATACAGAAATCAAGGAGTGGAGTTGCGGACTATAGAAATTCATCAGAAATAAATAAATTATACATATGTTATATGTACTTGTTTGAAGTAGATATTTAGTTTTATAGATACAAAATTTGTACTTTTATAAAGTACGGGAATGAGATTTTGTAGAGCATGCACGGAGCCCTCATTGCATGCGTAGCTAGTTTTTGGATCACGGGTTCTCATGTTCAAAATTGGGCCTCTGATGTTCCGTGTCCTACAAATAGCACCAACAGTTCCGCGATATACAAAATGATAGGCGGAGTTGCGGATTATAGAAATTTACCAGAAATTAATAATGTATGTTATATAATAGAATAGTAATAACGTATGTTACACCGAATTAGTTTTCTTTTAAACTAAGACTTTTTTTGGACAAAGAAGATATGGCATTGCCGAATTAGTTTTCTCTGCACACATTTTATAGAGCATGCACATAGTTCTCATTCCATACTTAGCCAGTTTTTGGATCGCGGGTTCTCGGGCTGGCGGTGGCCTTTGTTGTTCTGTGCCCTACAAATAGCATTGAGAGTTTCGTGATATACAAATTGACAAGCGGGCTTGTGAACTATACAAACTTATTATAAAATAAGTAATTTCTGTTACATATCTATGGAAATTACATCAACATTTAAAGAATCAACGTAGTTGAAGACCAAAAAATTAGCATACAATAGGAGACAAGAAATGTAGCATATCCGAATTAGTTTTCTTTGGAACAAACAAGAAGGTTCCTAGAAAGCCAAAATTTAGTATACAATAAGGGCATTTTCAAATCATTTTTCTTGGGAATTTATAAAAAATTAATTATCTCTGTTACATGTTTCTGGAAATTTAAATGTGTTTGTCATATAGATTGGGATTGGGGCTCCCACGGACCATAAAAAGAAATAAGTACAAGAATTAGGAATGTCGAAAGAAGAAGTGTGTGACGGTAGTGAGAAATACCTGAAGAGAAAAAATTGGAAGTTATGAGTCTTTGGCTACAGTTTTCTATTTAAAGAGGACATAAGTGGATTGATAAAGAAAAGAAGATGACAACATAGACTTAAACTGGATTCATAAACAAAACAAGATGGCAGTATAGACTTACTATGAAGCCGATGTGTTTTTGTTGCTGTCGTCGATGGGCAGTGGAGTCCTGTTGACTGGTTGTTTCCCTTCTTGGACGAGGTTGTCCATTCTCTGTTGGAACCATTATTAAATGTATCTTTTCATTAGGGCTGTGTTGATTTCATCCCGTATTTATATGTCATAAATCTCGTTTTCTAATTTCCTTATATCCATTGAAATACTATGTAGAATCTGTTCAATTTCTTCATTGTGTGAGGCATAGTCCAATACCCAACGCTCGTGCTCATCTAGACGATGTTTAAGTATGTCGTAAAAAATTTCGAAAGAAAACCCCTTTAAAATATCAACTTGTTCCTGGAAGGCTTCTTTGGTGACTGACAAGGATTTGAGAATTAAGTTAGGATCTTGAACCTCGCTGGTAGTTCCGGCTAAGTCCATTTGGAGAAAGCTTGTGAATAAATCTTCCTTTTTTGATATGACTTGTTTACATGATTTGACAATGAGTTGCAGGTTGTGAACTTTCTTTTGCCAACACGCTTTTACTTTTTTGGTGTGCTTCAGGGAGGGAAATTTTGCCTGTCTTCTTTTCAGCTCTGATGTGTTGACGACATAGTTGGCAAAAGGGTCCAGTACCTAATCACAGAAAAACTGTTCATTTTTTAAATTTGCCTCCAAATGTTCCAGTGAATCACTGGCTTTCTTTCCGAAGAAAACTAAATTTTGCGATGTTTTGCAGGCTTCAGTAACTAGCTACATTCTTTTGTTGATGTTATTCTCTACAAGGGATCTAGAGCATGCAAGGAGGGTAGAGTATACTTTCATCTTCCCTGCAGTGGTAGAAGGCACGATTTTTGCCAAAGGACTGGCAAATTCTGGTGTTGCAATGAAAGCCTGCTCAAATTTGTTGAGGCGGTGTTTGAGATTGGCATGATCCGTCTCCATTCCTCCAATGGAATCACGAAGAATGTCACCGGTTACCTGGTGAAATCAGTCTCTGTGCAAGATTTTCCTTTCCTGTTTGTTATATCTCTCTTTTCAATGACCATACTTTTAGATTGGATGTCAAAAATAACACTCTGTATTACGAAGGATTCATCTATGTCAAAAAAATCGGTCTTAGATATTTCCACTATGGACAACACAATTTTATGCATGTGCTCAGCTTCAATTTCAAGTTGAAGTTTTCCACTTTCAATTTCGGGTTCCTACGCCTACCCTGCATTGTTTTTTCTCTTCTTTGCTAGTGGAATTTTGTGAGAACCATCAATATTTATGCGAGGAGGGTTCTTATCTCCTCCTCCATTCTAATATTTCTGGGTTTCTTTCTTACTGGTGTGGCCCGTCGAAGCGATGATTCGTGATGTCGTGCTCTTGGGAGTGTTGGTGGGGGACTGGGTACTCTTCTCATTATATACTTTTCCATGTTGTATGTACAATTCAGTCGCGCTTTGCAATGTCTCTGTGTCACAATCAATAGAAGTAGGATTGTTGTTGACACTGTCCCTGTCTTGGGTCAACTGTCTATGGATAAAAGAGGTGTTAAAGCCAACACATAGTAAATGTTCTTGAAAAATGCCATCAGGGTCAAACCCTTTTAGCCTTTCAGTGTACGTTAGGTTCAATTTCTTGAAATGGGCGACAAACTCGTCAATCTTGTTGATGTTTTTGCACATGAAGTCTTCGACTTTCCAAGGCAGAGGAATGAACTGTTTTATTTTCTTGTCATGGAAAAAATGCAACCAGTGGTTGTATTGCCTTGTTATTTCTGCAACAAACATCTTGTCTGTGATGTGGCATGGAAGGAAGGCAGGATTTTCCTTAGAGCCAAAGACCATGAGGACACTGTGATTTTCCTCTTGCTCAAATGTGCCCTTCTTGTTCAAAAACTTTATTTCTTGGTCAGATATCTGCAGAGCATCCTTGCATAATAGTAAATCTTTGAAAATTGAGAAAAAACCATTAAAAACTTCATAAAAACAATGGGAGGCCTTGTGTCTCCACAGGGCCTCGTGCCAGAATGTTACTGGGTCGAATCCACAGTTTATTTTATTGGAAAGAGAAAGTTTTGGAAACGGGGCAACAATACACAATTGCAAAAGTCAAGTAGGATGACATATAAAATTTATTCGTTTCTTTGAGTCGTGACAACTGGGAACAGAGATCAATGGAAATTAACTTCCCCCAATCGAAAATGTATTGCTCCTTGACTGTCAAATACAAAATATAAATAATTATATGGGAAATGCTTGTTGTGGATGTATGTCTCGTTATTCTTGTAAACAACCAAACAATTTCCTGGAATGTATTTCTAAAGGAACTTACTTGCAACCTTGTGATATCTTCAGGAACTGTTGTCGGGTCTTCGAGGAAGTCGACTAAGGTGTCCAACCCATTATGATTTTTTTCTAGAAACTGCTTGCAGTCTTGTCCTCTGAACGTCAATGCTGGTTTCAACAATTTTAACATCTCGTGGAAGACCTGAGGTGACAAAGAAACAGGAGAATGGTCGTGTAGTGGAATAATTATTTGGCCTAGAATATATTTTTCGGTGCACCAAGAGACCACCTCCTTACAGTGAAAAACCTCAGGGATGCAGCCTGCACGAGTGATTCCAGAGGTCCAAATCACTTCGTTCTGGGAGGAATGAGATGAATAGTAAACGTATGCCCTGCACCACTGGAACTTCTGGTCCTCTTGTGCGAACATATTTACTGTATCTCCACAAAACTGCTGTCAACCTGTTGCCATAAGTCTACAAGAATGTTTATTTGTTTCAGACGATGAATGAAATCAAAAGTTGGAAAGCATAATATAACCCTGTGCAAATTTTGGTCGAAAGCGTGTGAATGAGAGATGTCCTCGAGACTTTCGTTGATTAATGACAATTTGGACGGTTGTTGCATGATGTGCTATTAACATTAAACACTACTAATTGCATACATAGAAATGTGAACATGGTGGATATTGCAATGAGCGATTAAGCATTGTAGATTTCTTGAGCGGTCCAGCACGAGGACGCGTGTTCGAGATGAACAATTGGAAGGGACAAAATAACTCTCCGCTCATCTTGGTTTAATGCATAATAATGGGATATCTCCTTGAGATTTTCTCCCATTAAGGACAATGTTGATGGTTTCTGCATGGTTAGTTGCTAGCATGAAAGGTTTCTAATTGTATAGTAAGAAAGTACGCAGGTCACGGGCAGGGGAAAAAAATCGTTACAAAAAAGGGTTGCAAGGTACAACTGTTGAAGGTGAGGGCGTGAGGGTCAAATTGTATGTCTGATAAATTTTTGATTGCAATACGCATAACAGTGAAGAGGGTATGGTAGGACAGCCAGAAGGACAGGAAGTTAGTGGGGATGGAAGGCAGCGAGAGATACTTTAAAACATTTGTGAGTAGTGGTAGAGTGAAGCTTGTAAGTTCGACGAGCCCGCATTGGAATTGTAGATCACGGAAGTTTTGAGTGCAAGATGTACATGACGCAACAAGAAGAAGAGTTTGAAACCGCGAACCCGCCAACCGTGGCCATAAAATTGGCCACGTATGGAGAGCAATAGCAGTCAGTTGGACTCGTCATGTGATTATATAGATGGAGATAAAGATATATCAACCCACCAAGGCTAGAATCCGCATTTATAGAAAGGAGACTAAGTATATAACCACAAAGCGATAATACAAGGGAAGAAGAAAAGGGAAAAAGAACCAAGGACTCTGCAGTGGAATTGTAAATCACAAAATTTTTGAGTGTAATATGTATATCACGGAACAAGAAGCAGCAGAGTTTGAATGCACCAACCCGAAACACTGACTAAGAATTGGAGATTTCATAAACCCGTGAACAAGAGGATCCAAAATAGGGTAAGAAGCTCT
>SNQJ01S0025068.1:92849-113578 GCA_010110895.2 Picea sitchensis
TGCAGTAATACATTTAACCAATAAATATACAATCACATAAATGAAACAGTGACACAATGATCTTTTGATGCAAGCATGCCCCTCAGGCACGTCTGCTCACAGGAACTTCTCCTTCCTCGGCCTGAAGAACTGAAAAGCTCTTCTAATCCCCTATCGGGAATTTTCCACACCCACAACAATTCTCCAAAAGATCTCCCTTAACGATCGGGAAATCGAACTTCGTGATTTTGCGAATCCTGTGGTCGCGTGATTTGTGCCTCGTGATTCTCTGAAATCCGACGTGAGTCAACGCTGACCTTTTACCTTGCAATCAAGGTTCCTCTTATCAGGATTTTGGCATTTGCGATGTCCAAAACAACTCACCTCACCGATCCTCGATCCCCGATATGCTCCCCTGCTACCTTAACCTCCCGGCTAAGCCTTTTGTCTAAGAAACCGCTCCTTATATGACCGTAGTCATGTTCCTCATCGGGGTTTCGTGGTTTGCGATTCCAAAATGCATAAACACCTTGTCACCAGGATCCCCGATATCCCGATGACTCAAACGTCGATAGACGACTTCCTTGTCGGGACTTCGGATTTCGCGGGATCGCGAATCCGAATACCAATGTTTCGGGACTTACCTTTTCCCGAACCCCAATACGGTACGCCACCTATCCTCCACTAACTCCATTGTGGCCCCACATTGTTCCTTTGGCCCGTCGGGATATCGAGTTTCAAAGTTTCGCGATTCCCGCTGCTATGGTCCCCAAGAATCACAAAACATCGATTCCCGATGCACGTGAGGGTTGACTCTTCCATGTCACTATCCCCTCATCGGCTTTTTGGATATCGCGATATCGCGATTCCTGATGCAACATTTTCTTTGTACTCAGGAATCCCGATACGTCGAACCCTGACTCCTTTCAAATCTTCTGACGCGTGTCCGCCCTGAGATCCACGGCTAGGACTTCATTGGTGTTTCGAGACTTGAAAGGTCTTGGGTCTCTGGACTTATGAAATTCTAAAACACTGATGGACTCTCGATCCCTGCCACCTGTCCCAACAGATGGATGGCTCTGCACTCATTGGGATTTCAAGACTTTTGATGTCCCGATTCTCACGACCTCAGGAACCCCGATTTCCCGACTACTGACGCCTCTTTGGGTTCTTTCCTCTGCTCACTAGGACGTAACCCCAGTGCAACTTATGCCTAATCGAGTGGCTGACGGGCAACCCAACAATGATCCTACGGCCCATGATCCTCCCGAGCTTAACCTCCTGGTGTGGCCGTAACCTCCCCGTGACTCTGGTGAATCTGATGGCTGGTAGATTTTTCACAAATCCCCTCCACAAGATCCTAACCGTCAATTCCTTCCTCCTTGAGGCTTTCTTGAAAATAACCAAGTGTTCCTCTACACTCACTCATCCTCCTGCGTACAACCCTACAACACTGATTTTAGATGCTCCACGGCACGAAATCCCAGTGCAATCCTTCCTTAGGTTCTAAAGGTTCTATCCCTCTTGAGCTTTCTCCAACTTCTCAGTCTCTTAGAAAAAGAGAACCCTTTGCACGCCTTCCTTGCAGTAACCTGCAAATACTTCAAGTGTTTGGGTTTCTTCGACCCTACACACCCCTGCAACAACAGTCCTTCAAAGCTTCTGCTCAGATTCACAACTGAGACTCTCCCTTAGCCTGCGCCCTCCTGGCACGGCTCCAGTAACCCAATTTCACTTCCGGGTGAACGAGAACAAGAGTTAAACTACCTGAGCCTCCATCAACGCACTCCTTGCAAACGATTTCAACTGCACTCCTTGCAGGAAACCTTGCTCAAATAGAGAAACAATTGAAACTCATTTCTTCTTCCCCTCTGATTTCAAACTCAAACATGAAATCACATACACTGCAATAAAGCAAATGCATAACAGGAAAACAAAGACTCATGAGCACATCATTTAGCATCAACACACAGAGAACAGACACAAAACCATGGATTTGAATCAACTTCTTCTATTAATTCAAGATCTATACATGGATGTTCTTCTACAGCTCTTTGCTATTCTCCTGTGCTCTTCCTACTTGAACTATGTTACAATGTACAATGAGGGTGTCTATATCTGTTTTCCCTCCTTCTTTCTAAAACTATCTAATCTATGAATTCAAGTCTATCTACCTGCATTAACTAGTTTAAATGCCTCCTATCTACTAAGGATGAGAGCGAATCGCTCAAGGTCCAATACAATATACAAAGGTGCTCCTTCATAAATGGCTTCATTAAATATTTTGGCGCATCAATTTCAAAAATATTTTCAAGCAATTTATCATGTGCTCAAAAATACGTTGTGCTTGCTCCACACTCGCTTGATATTTGCGATGCTCCTGCATCATACTCCCTCGCTTGAAAAATTTCATGGGCTCCTGTCCATGAGCTCCTACACGGTATATCCATGCTTCTGTATTTCTTCTTCATTCTCCCAGCTGGCATCTTCCACTGGATGGCCCTTCCATTTGACCAGATACTCATAGTATTCTTTCCTCTTGGTCTTCTTACTGACTCTCCTGTCCAATATGTTCTCCATCTGCGGCTTCTCTGCAATCGAAATCTTCTTCTGCCACTGAACCTCTCGCTGTTCACCTTTTTTTCCTGCTTCCTCAGCTTTATATGGGTATAAATCTGTGACATTGAATACCGGAGATATTCCGATCCCATCCGGTAACTCGATCTCATAAGCATTTTCCCCCAATTTCTTCAAGACCTTACATGGCCCGATTTTCTTCATTTTCAATTTACTGTATGTTCCCCTCGGGAACCTCTCTTTCCTCAAATGTGTGAGAACTAATTCACCAACCTCGAACTAAAGTTGTCTCTTTCGCTAGTCGGCTCTGTGCTTATATTCGTGACTTGAATCTAGCAGTCGCTACTTCACCTGGCCGTGAAGTTCTTTCATCACCTCTACGAACTCTTCAGCACTTGCGCTCCTAGTCGCAATCTGTTCCGAATCCCTTAATTCAGAAACTCCTCTCGGCTACATGCCATATACAATATGAAATGGACTTTGGCCTGTGCTCCTGTTCACTGAGTCATTATATGCGAACTCTGCTTGTGGAAATATAATATCCCACTGGCTATGGTGCTCTATCACCAAGCTTCTCAACAAGTCTCCCAGACTTCTGTTCACCACTTCTGTTTTCCCATCCGTCTAAGGATGATAAGCTGAACTAAACAACAAGTTAGTCCCCATCTTCCTCCATAATGTCCTCCAAAAGTGCCCTATGAACTTTGTATCTCTATCCGAAACTATGCTTCTTGGTAAGCCGTGAAGTTGAACAACCTCTTTGAAAAACAGATTTGTGATGTGAGTCGCATCATTGGTTTTCTGGCATGGGATAAAATGTGTCATCTTGGAAAACCTATCCACTACCAAAAAGACTGAATCAAATCCTCTTTGCGTCCTTGGCAATCCCAATATGAAATCGATGCTGATTTCATCCCATGGCCTCTCGGGTATGGGTAACGGTTGATAGAATCCTGCATTCTGCTTTCTTCCCTTGGAATGCTGGCAAATCCTGCATCTGTCTACAAACCGCTTGACATCTGATCGCATCCCTGGCCAAAAGTATGACTCGCTCATCTTCACGAATGTCTTGTCATGACCAAAATGTCCTTCCAAGCCTCCGCTATGCTTCTCCTTCACTAGATTTTCCCTCATGGAGCAATTTGGAATACACAACTGATTGCCTTTGAACAACAATCCTTCCTGGATCACGTACTCTATCCACTGGCCTCTGTCTCTGAGAATTGGGTTCTCGGTTGCTCCGTACACTTCTTTAAAATCCTGATCATCTGCATACATGTCTCTTAGATCATCAAAACCTAACGTCTTGACCTTGAACTCCTGCATCAACAAACATTTCCTTCTCAAAGCATCAACCACTTTGTTAGCAGTACCCAAAATATGCTTAATTACAAAAGTGAAATTCTGCATGTATTCGACCCACTTAACATGTCTCTGATTCAACTTCTCCTATTGAGTCACAAATTGTAATGCATGGTTATCACTATACAAAACAAATTCCTTTGGAATCAAATAGTGCCTCCATTTTTTCAATGCATGTATGATGGCATAGAATTCTTTATCATACGTGGAGTACTTTTCTTTTGCCTCATTCAACTTCTCGCTTAAATATGCAATCAGTCTGTCCTCCTGACTCAAGACCTCTCCTATGGAAAACCCACTTGCGTCACATTTTACCTGAAATGTCTTTTGAAAATTCGGCAACACCAGAACCGGTTGTTCTGTGATATTCAGTTTCAACAATTTAAAACTTCCCTCTACCTCTTCAGTCCAGTGAAAAGATTTGTGTCTTTTCTTGACTATATCCATCATCGCTGCACTAATTCCACTGAAATTTCTGATGAACTTCCGATAGAAACTAGCCAGTCCATGAAAACTCCTCACCTCAAAAATATTTCTCGGTGATGGCCAATTTTTAATTACCTCCACCTTATCTGGATCCATCTTCAACTCATTCACAGATATAAAAAATCCCAAATAAATGAGTTTTGTCTTTATGAATGAGGACTTCTTCATGTTTATCAACAACTTCTCCTACTGTAGTCTCTTCATTATTGTAGCTAAATGCTTCAGATGTTCTGCCTTTGTCTTGCTAAAAATTAATATGTCATCCAGATACACAATGACAAACTTCCCGATGAATTCCCTCAGGACCTCATTCATTAACCTCATAAAGGTACTCGGCACATTTGTCAAGCCAAACGGCATGACAAGCCATTCATATAGTCCTTCGTTGGTTTTGAAGGCCGTCTTCCACTCATCGCTTTCCCTCATGCGAATTTGGTGATATCCACTCTTCAAATCGATCTTTGAAAAGAATTTTTCTCCACTCAAGCAATCCATTAAATCATCCATCCGCGGCAATGGAACCCTGTACCTGATGGTTATCTTATTGATGGCTCTTAAGTCGGTACACATTCTCCAACCTCCATCCTTTTTTGGACTAAGTACCGTTGGAATGGCACACGGGCTCAAACTTTCCCGGACCAATCCTTTGTCTAGCAGCTCCTGGACCTACTTCTTGACCTCTTCATTTTCTTGCAGCGTCAACCTGTACGCGGCTTTATTCAGCAAACTAGCTCCTGGTATGAGGTCTATATGATGACTCACACTCCTCATCGGTGGCAAAGAACGAGGTAATTCGTCCACTACGATGTCAGCGAACTCTTCCAGCAGTTCTTGGATCTCCTCTGGTAGATCATCTACTCTTGTGCTAGTCAAAACAATCCTCGGTTTCCTGACCATAAAGAATTGTGGATCTTCTTTCTTCTTCACCTCCGTAAGAAATTCCTTCCCACTCATGAGAAGTACAGTATTTATCCCTTCTGGTTTTACCTCCTTATCTTTTATTGGAAGCAACATGTGTGTCCTCCCATTCTTCTCTAGAGTATACATATTCATCTTCCCATCATGAATTATTTTCCTGCCATATTGCCATGGTCTGCCCAGCAATAAATGACAGACATCCATAGGAATGACATCACAGAGTATTTTATCATTATAACCTCCTATTTTGAATTCAACTAAACATTGTTTAGTGACATTTACCTGATGTCCCTTCTGTAGCCATGAAACTTTGTATGGACTCGGGTGATCAGTTGTCTCCAGCTCCAGCTTCTCTACCATATCGGTTGAAACGAGATTATCTGTGTTACCGCTGTCCACGATAACCTTCCATACCCTGTCCTTGGTTTTGCAGGCAGTTCTGAAAAGTCTGGTTCTTTGAGCTGAGTCCTCCACCTCCTTCTCGGGTGTTAAGAGAACTTTACACATCATCAGTGACCTTCCACCTTCTACATCTTCTGCCTCAACATCTCGCCTTTGTGCCTCGACGATGTGAGATTCTCCTCCATCTATCTTTTTCTCTGGACACTCAAATGACTTGTGCCCATTTTTCCCACACGTGAAGCATGTGATTACTCCACCTCTTCCTCTTCCTCTACCTATGGTACTAGGAAACATATTGTTATCGGCATATCCTCCTCTCTGCTCAGTATATTGTTCTCTTTGCTCATCATGTTTCCCTTGCTGTGAACTTCCACCTCTCTCGGTTCAAGTCTGAGGTTTCTTCCAGTCTTCCTTGGGCTTCTGGGTTCTTCCCTGGGAAACTGACTTGCCTCTGGGTTGGCTTCTGCCTCGGCCCCTCTGACCTTGCTTACGGCTCAGCTTCTCTTCCGCTTTCAGAGCCATCTGATAAGCATCCTCCACCGTTCCGATGGTCGCCATGCTCATCTCGTCCTGGATATCATATCTTAGGCCATTCATATACCTGGAAAATTTCTCATCATCTCTCTCCTGATGACCTGCCCTGATGTTCAGTCGATAGAATTCCTCCGTGTATTCTTTTACTGTCATCAGCTTCTGTCTCAGGTTCTGCATCCTCCTGAAAAGAGTGATTTGATAATCTCTCGTGATGAACTTTGCCTTCATCTTTGCAATCATTCGATCCCAACTTTTAATTTTCTGCTTGCCCTTGCAACGTCTATCTGCTTGTAGCTTGTCCCACCATAATGTTGCGTGTCCCTTCAATCATATGACAGCATGCCTGAATTTCTTATCCTCTTTGACATCTTCATAATCGAAGTATGTATCTAGAGCTCTAATCCAATCTAGAAGCTCCTCCACATCCAGATTCCCCTCATAAACTGGAATGTCCATCTTTGCCTTTGCACCCATCCGTGCAATAGCTTTTATTAGATGTTCATTGGCTGCATCCTCGGCTGCAACTTCTTCCCCATGTTCAGCTTCAGTTTCACTCTCTGAATCGTTAAGATCCCCCGCACTGGCTATGCGTCTTTGCGTTGTCTCCATATCTTCGAGTCTAGCTCGTAGATCACGTATCTCTCTTTCCATTTCTGGATTCTGCGCTTGCCTGCCCCTTCTTCTCGGGTTTTCTCTTTCCTCTGGATCGGGTGACTGTCTATCCCGTCTCCTTGGCGGCATGGTGAATTTCCTTCTTCTCTGCTACAGAAAGAAAAGAAATTTTCTCGCTCTGATACCACTTGACGCAGGCGCGTCCCTCAGGCATGTCCGCTCATAGGACCTTCTCCTTCCTCGGCCCAAAGAACTGAAAATCTCTTCTAATCCCCTATTAGGAATTTTCCACACCCACAGTAGTTCTCCAAAAGATCTCCCTTGACGATCGAGAAATCGGACTTCACAATTTTGTGAATCCTGTGGTCACGTGATTTGTGCCTCACGATTATCCGAAATCCGACGTGAGTCAATGCTAACCTTTTACATTGCTATCAGGGTTCCTCCTATCGGGATTTCGGCATTTGCGATGTCCAAAACAACTCGCCTCACCGATCCCCGATCCCCGATACGCTCCCCTGCTGCCTTAACCTCCCGGCTAAGCCTTTTGTCTACGCGACCGCTCCTTATATGACCGCAGTCATGTTCCTCATCGGGGTTTCGTGGTTCACGATTCCAAAATTCATAAACACCTTGTCACCAAGATCCCTGATATCCCAATGACTCAAACATCGATAGACAACTTCCTTGTCGGGACTTTGGACTTCGCGGGATCAGGAATCTGAATACCAATGTTTTGGGACTTACCTTTTCCTGAACCCTGATACGGTACGCCACCTGTCCTCCACTAACTCCACTGTGGCCCCACACTGTTCCTTTGGCCCGTCGGGATATCATGTTTCGGAGTTTCACGATTCCCGCTGCTATGGTTCCCAAGAATCATGAAACGTCGATTCCCGATGCATGTGAGGGTTGACTCTTCCACGTCACTATCCCCTCGTTGGATTTTCGGACATCGCGAGATCGTGATTCCTGATGCAACGTTTTATTTGTACTCAGGAATCCCGATACACCGAACCCCGACTCCTTTCGGATCTTCTGACACGTGTCCGTCCCGAGATCCACGGCTAGGACTTCATTAGTGTTTCGAGACTTGAAAGGTCTTGGGTCTCTGGACTTCTGAAATTCTGAAACACCGATGGACTCTCAATCCCTGCCACCTGTCCCAACAGATGGACGGCTCTGCACTCGTCGGGATTTCGAGACTTTTGATGTCCCGATTCTCACGACCTCAGGAACACCGATTTCCCGACTCCCGATGCCTCTTTGGGTTCTTTCCTCTACTCACTAGGATGTAAACCCAGTGCAACTTCTACCTGATTAAGCGGCTGACAGGCAACCCAAAAATGATCCTACAACCCATGATCCTCCCGAGCTTAACCTCTTGGTGTGGCCATAACCTCCCCGTGACTCTGGTGAATCTGACGGCTGGCGGATTTTTCACGAATCCCCTCCACGAGATCCTAACTGTCAATTCCTTCCTCCTTGAGGATTTCTTGAAAATAACCAAGTGTTCCTCTGTGCTCACTCGTCCTCCTGCGTGCAACCCTACAAAACTGATTTTAGATGCTCCACGACACGAACTCCCAGTGCAATCCTTCCTTAGGTTTTAAAGGTTCTATCCCTCTTGAGGTTTCTCCAACTTCTCAGTCTCTTAGAAAAAGAGAACCATTTGCACGCCTTCCTCGTGGAAACCTGCAAACACTTCAAGTGTTTGGGTTTCTTCAACCCTGCGCACCCCTGCAGCAGCAGTCCTTCAAATCTTCTGCTCAGATTCACAACTGAGACTCTCCCTTAGCCTGCGCCCTCCTAGGACGGCTCCAGTAACCCAATTTCACTTCCAGGTGAACGAGAACAAGAGTTAAACTACCTGAGCCTCTGTCAACGCACTCCTTGCGGATGATTTCAACTACACTCCTTGCAGGAAACCTTGCTCAAATAGAGAAACAATTGAAACTCATTTCTTCTTCCCCTCTAATTTCAAACTCAAACATGAAATCACATACACTGCAAAAAAGCAAATGCATAACAGGAAAACAAAGACTCATGAGCACATCATTTAGCATCAACACACAGAGAACAGACACAAAACCATGGATTTGAATCAACTTCTTCTATTAATTCAAGATCTATACATGGATGTTCTTCTACAACTCTCTGTTATTCTCCTGTGCTCTTCCTGCTTCAACTATGTTACAATGTACAATGAGGATGTCTATATCCGTTTTCCTTCCTTCTTTCTAAAACTGTCTAATTTATGAATTCAAGTCTATCTACCTACATTAACTAGTTTAAATTCCTCCTATCTACTAAGGACGAGAGTGAATCGCTCAAGGTCCAATACAATATACAAAGGTGCTCCTTCATAAATGGCTTCATTAAAGATTTTGGCGCATCAATTTCAAAAATATTTTCAAGCAATTTATCATGTGCTCAAAAATACATTGCACTTGCTCCACGATCGCTTGATATTTGTGATGCTCCTGCATCATTTTTCATGAGTAAACCCAAAAGGGAAAAACCTCTTCTTCTTATGAATAAAAGGCAAGCTCCAACTCCTCTTTAGATTCTTATTTTATCTGAGCTACAACCCAGATGAGGCTGCTATCTCTGTTTCTTCAGCACCTAATGAATGGAAGATACAACTCCTAGATGTACAAGCACCAACTTGTACAGGAGACTTTTACAGTCTCCCCTTGCTCCTCCCTACCACCCTGGAATCCTTCTCTGTCACTAAGAACCTGCAAACCAACACTTTATCTTCTCTGGCAAAGAATTCATCATTCAAGTCCTCTATGTTTATATAATCATATCAAAATCCATTCTTCTCCCCTTGATCTTTGCTATATCTTCATCATTTCTTCTCACTGTCCCTGTATGATTTTATTTCGGTTTTATATTCATTTACATAAATGAATTTTACCTTAGAGCTATGACTATACCATTAATTCCATATGCACCAACACCATACAGTCATTGCGTGTTTCTTTTTATCTTCTACAACCCCTTCGGTTACCCCTCAAATCCCTAGAACAACGCTTCAGCAACTGAAATGTCCAAGAACCATGATTCGGTTCTGCTAACTGAATCGTAAATGAACAATTAATCATGAAGAGCAACAATATCCCTTTGATCATATTTCCAAGTATCCAACACCGTTGGATTACAAGCACAGGGTCTCGCATTGATTTCACCATTTCGCATTTTGGTATTTCGGCATTTCGGCATTCCTGTGGTGAAGAGTCTCGACACTCCAAGTCACAATCCCTGAAATGGAGCCAGATCTTTAGTCCACAAAAATTCATAATCTGATCCCTTCTTTTCTTAATCGAACATCTGATGGGATTTCGATGTTTTTCCCTTCGAGTCATCATGACTCCAACATTATAAAATTCATGATCACAAAATCTCCGAAGTGATTGGAAAGTTCATATAACCCACTAAGATGGATGTTTGATGGGATTTCAGAGTTTTGCCTTTCGGGTTTTCGAGACTCACAATAGTTCCTTTCATCATTTTGGAGTTCGAGACTTCGTGATGGTGGAGTTTCTGCTTGCTATGTAAAACCCTGAAATAGAAAGTTTCGATGTGACATAAACCTGTTGACGTCACAGGTGGATTGACACGTGCCGAATAATTTCCATGTGTCACTCTGATTCGTGACTTACATGTGCCTGAAATGTTGAATCAACTTGACACTTTTCATTCCCTGATTGTTCCACGTGTCCTTAGCTGACGTGGTTTGCTGACATGGTTTGTTGATGTGTCTATTTCAGGATTTCGAGGTTCGCTACTTCAAAAGTTAAAGTTCTTTTGATCTTTGATTTCCCGGTCTGTGAAACTCCGAAATGGAGTCTTTGACATGCTCTAATCTTTCACATTTCACGATTTCATCATTCTTGTCATGAGTGTCCTTGACACCTCCAACTCTCGGTATCTGAAACTCCAAAATGGAGATTAAGTCATGGTTTTGCATTTTGCGATTTCATCATTCTTGTCGTGAGTGTCCTTGACACTTCCAACTCCCAGTATCCAAAACCCTGAAATGGAGATTGAGTCGTGATTTTGGTATGTCGAGAGACATGCTGATCTCCAAATTAGGAACCACCATGCCTGTGAAAACTGATCCACGGTGCCTATGCAAACTGACCAACAAACTCCCCCTTTGGCATTTTAAAGTTTGACATTAATGACAAAACCAAGCCCTGTGCAAACCGTGCAAACTTCCCTACTGTGTAAACTACCCTGTGCAAATTGTGCAAACTTCCCTACTGTGTAAACTGCCCTATGCAAACTGCAGGCCCTACCAACAAAAACAGTCTGCCAACAAAGCCATGTTAGGACATACGGGATATTACAGGAAAATCATCAATGGCTATGCACAGATTACAATGCCAATGGAAAAATTGTTAAGGAAGGATACAAAGTATCAATGGAACGACGATTGCCAACACGGTTTGGATACCCTGAAGGAAAATACGGTCACCGCACCAATATTTGTATTTCCCGATTGGGAAAAGACATTCCATGTACATGTAGATGCATTAGTGATAACACTTGGAGTTGTCTTAGTGCAACCAGGAGCAGGAGACTTGGATCACCCGATAGCATTCGCATGCAGAAAATTATCCGACTCAGAACAGAATTATAACACAACAGAATGAGAAGGACTAGCTATGGTTTATGCACTACATAAATACTAACATTACCTATTGGGAAAACACTTTAAAATGTTTCTAGATCACTCAGCCCTGAAATATCTAGTCAACAAGCCAGTGTTGGGGGGGAGAATCTGTCGATGGTTATTGCTATTTCAAGAATTTGACTTTGAGGTAATAGTTAAGCTAGGAAAACTGAATGCAAAGCCTGACCACCTATCGAGGGTCACAAATGGAGAGGAACCAACAAATTTAGAAGATAACTTTCCAGATGCACAACTATTTTCAGTACAGATTGTTGACAATTACTTCACAGAGATCATCCAGTACTTGAGCACAGGTACTGCGCTATAAGAATATACCACTACGTAGAAGAAGAACTTGGTAGCCCGCGCAGACGACTATCAATTGATCTCAGGACATCTATACAAGATGGGCATAGATAGCATCTTACGAAGATATGTACTAGACCAAGAATGACCAAGAATTTTTGCAGAAGCCCGTGAGGGAATAGCAGGAGGGAATTATGCAAGAAAATCTATCGCGCAGAAGGTACTACACACAGGATTATAGTGGCCAACGATCCATAGAGACTCGAAAAAGTACTATCAGCAATGTTATGTCTGTCAAAGTGTAGGCAAACCCAACAAAAGGGACGAGATACCACTATGACCGCAAGTGACACTACAGGCGTTCGAACAATGGGCAATAGACTTTGTGGGACCAATTCACCCACCAACTAAGAAAACAGGGGTGAGATATATTATCACCATGATGGAATACTTAACAAGATGGGCGGAAGCCGCACCAGTAAAAGATTGCAACGCAGAGACAACTGCCCATTTTCTATTTAAGCAGGTAATTACTAGATTCGGGTGCCCAAGAATTTTAATGAGTGACCAAGGAACACACTTCATAAACAACACCATCCGAGCAATGCTCGAAGAGTTTGAAGTTCATCACCAAAAAAGCACATCATATCATCCACAAGCAAATGGCACGGTAGAAGCATTCAACAAAATTCTAGAGAATGCCTTGACAAAGATATGTAATGTCAACAGGGATGATTGGGACCTCAAGGTACTAGCAGTGTTATGGGTGTATAGAACCACATGCAAAAATTTGACAAGCCAAACACCATTTAAACTAGTCTATGGTCAAGAAGCAGTAGTGCCGTTAGAATTTTTAATACCCAGTCTACATATAGCATCTATCACACAAATGACAGAACAAGGTGCAATACAGGAAAGACTGAATCAGTTACTATTGATGGAGGAAGATCGAATCTTGGCAGGATTCCATCAACAAGTACAGAAAGAAAGAGACAAAGCTTGGCATGACCGCCACATCAAGAGGAAGACGTTCAAGGAAGGAGATCTAGTATTTCTCTATGACAGTAAATCGTTGCAGCACCCAGGAAAGATGAGGATGCATTGGCTAGGACCATACGAGGTAAAATTTGTCACGAACAGAGGAGTTGTATAGTTAAGAGATCTAGTACTTGCAGACCTCAAAGGAATAATCAATGGGAGCTGGCTGAAGTTGTACAAGAACAGTCGACCACCCACCACGTAGTCGGAAAAAAAAAAAAATCCTAACACAACACGCAGAATGATGGACAAATCGCATACGAAACACGAAGCCAGCAAGGGAAAAGATAATGGCCATATCGAAAAGGGAAACAAGTGGGAAAAGGAAAGTCGGCAAAAGCAAGCTGACAGGACAACACAAAGCAAAGTTAAAGCAAAGCAAGGACGGATGGGATGTCGCACTAAACGCGTCAACTAGAGATGACAGAGTAGGCATAATGGCAAGTATGAAACCACTGTGGATGCATTGAACTCATAGTTATGGTGCATTAATCGCATGATGGAGGAAGCATCCTCAACAAGCCTCATGATGAGTCGATACAACACACGAGCACAGAAGTCGTTAGTCTATTCGCGGAAGGAAAACAGAAAAAGAGCAACAACAACTAGAAAGAATAGAGTAAAACCACAGAGCTCACCGAAGCCATTTGAACTCAGCAAACGTTCGACAGACACCATTATGGCACCACCGAAGCTCGCAAAACCAGGCCAGACAGCCAGATCAACCAGGTCTCAGACTAGGTCATGGGGACTACTGGAAGAAAATGAGCAACAACCACCGGAGATTGTTGATATTGAGAAAATCCTGTCACCAGAGGAATTCCCAGTAGAGTCCATACCCATATTAGAGGAGATTCTGCAACCACAAACAGAGGTGATGGAATAGGATACACCAACAGTGGTGCATGAGCCTCAGAACAAAGAAGAAGAAACCCACCAAGAAATATCACTGAAACATACTGAAGTAGTCGTAGGAGCTAATGGAAGGGAGCTAATGGAAGCACACAAAACCTGGAAGTAGAAGTGCAACTAGACGTTCCACAAATACCCACCCCAGATTTTTTTTCAGTCGAGCCGACTGGTGAAATGGCCATGGATTGGGAAGAATGGATGGTGAAGGAGCAACCGGAAGCTACTAAAACTTTGAGCAAGCCATCACAACAGGAGGACCGAGTTCATATTCCGAGCTCACCTCGAAAGAAACCAGTTGCAGAGATTGTGCTACCTTGCATACCAGAGGGAGTACAGGTGGACCCGCAATTATTTGGGTCACATCGGGAAGCTCAAGTATTTCGACCATGACATAGCAGATGAAACCAAATATCTAGAGCTTGCACCATAGGTATTTTTGCAGACAATAGCCATGAATCCTCTCGGAGGAACCATCACTACGCCACACTAGTGGGCAACTGGACTAGACAAAACAAGAATTCTAGGATTGTTGAAGATACCACACTTTGACAGAGGCCAATATGCAACAACATGCTTCAAGCAACTGTTAACAGTTATGCATGGAGGGGTTGTATGGCTGGACAAACCCGTCCCCATCACTGTTCAATTTATCGCGCAGATAATAGGAATACCCACCCGGGGTATGGATCCTGCGCTGATTCTAGATGACAAGTCCAAGGAAAAAACATTGGCAGAAGAGATGAAGAAGAAATATGGCATCGACAGGGGAACAAGAGGCATTATAATCAAACAAATTAACGATGTTGCTACACAATTGGGTGCAAAGATCTTAGCCTTCAAACTACTAAGAAAATGCCGCAAAGACAAAGTACCGGCAAGATTCATCGTTGTTGTAGGATGCAGGTACGAAATTTCATTACTCATGGATGATCACTCTCGTAGCTTTCATGGGATGGCGAGAACTAGAACACATCATCTTTTGCACCACACCACAATCAGAAGGAGCAAGATATCGCGTCCTGAAATCCTCACCACTAGCCAAGCATAAGAAGGAGAATGGAATCAAATTCAAATCCTACTTACGGNGAGAATAACACCAGAGGTTGTCGCATGATACGGGGGCATCGCTAATTTTTGGCCTAGTCGACAAGCCATGTGGATACAACCAAGGTAGGACCCAGATAAATAGTGGCTATAGATGCGCTACTGCGTCATTGAAGGTGATATCGACATGATCATCAATGAATGGCCTGATGAATGGAGGATTCCAACCATACCCAGAGAAGTACTGGGACAAACAACAGAAGGAGGGGCTCCGCAAGTAGAAACACAACCTCCAAAAATACCAATACCCAAGAGATGAAGAACAGGCAAAACCAAGTTGACTCAGGCAGAGGATGGCTCAGAGTAGCTAGGGACCTAGAAGGGGAGGACAGAAACCACTCAGCCAATCAATGGACAGTGGAAACCGGCTAAGGGAGCACATGAAACTACATCGAACCCCATCACACAGGAACCAAGGGGAACTAAGAGACCAGTGGTATAGGAAGCAGGTGCGTGCAAGAAAATGAAGGCACAACAACCATCACCAGAATGTACAATTAGAGAGGCTGATAGCGAGATGATTTCCAGAATGGTCCAAGACTGCCTCATAGAGGATTTCAATCATGCATCGCACCATAGGGATAAACTGTAGAAGGAACTGATAGAAAGGGGACAGCTCCTTAAGAAATTTGGGGAAGCCCAGATCCATCGATCACACAGACCACAAAAAGGATGGAGGTAGAAGAACACGACCCAGTTCTTCCGATACCACGTGCACATTCCATGGCCTACATAAATCCTAGCATTCTGTGAATGGATGAAATTGTGGGACAGACACCACTAAAGGATTTGGATCAGATCCAATTGGTCTTAACATGGATGCCATCGAGACAATTGTACAAACTACAGGTTAGCGTCGACCACGAGATGTAATCTCAAGCACATAAGAACTTAGTTGACCTACAACAAGCAACAAAGAAGAAAGAAGTGTTGGAAACAGTTTGTTCACAGGCCAAATCTGAAACTCAGGAGGAGAAGGAGCACAGAAACGAGCTGGAACGCAGAGTGGAAGAAATTTTTGAGAAAATTCCAACCACTGCGCAAGGAAATGAACTCCCAGTCGTAGAAAATATCGACCAGATTGCGCAGGAAATTGATTAGCATTAGAAGGAGATTGAGACTCTCTGCAGATAAATTAGACCAACAACTCCAGTAGCAGTGAAGGATCAAAGGAAGAAGGAAGCAACCATACAACTGCAGGAGCTAGAAAAATAGGTTAGCATGGAAGCTTACTTGTTGTATAAAGCAGCACAACTTTGGACAAGGCTGGAAGAGGATCCACAGGTCCAACACTAGGACAAGGAGGAGGAGAGGATCAATGCAACAATCCAAGAACTCAAGCAGTGACAGAAGACCATACCAATTCCAGAATAGGTCAAGGGAACGCAAGAGTTAAAGCAGATGCAGGCAGAACTTATCACTGTGCAAAAACAAAAACAAGAGCGTCAGGCTCAAATAGAACCATTGTAGGAACAGGTCACAGAAGTACTTGTGCAGGCAAAAGAAGCCAGAACACAGTCAGCACAAACTCAGCTAGAATGCACAGGACTGATGAGTGAGGAAGTGGCAGCGCAAACAGTCGACACCATCAAGGAGAAAATCGCGCAGACACTGACACAAGCAGCACAATTGCAAGAAAAGTTCCAGACAATTACTAGGAAGATCAAGGAAGCACAGAGAAATTAGGTGACTCGGGGCGAGTCACATGTCAGTGTTGGGGGCCTGTTGGCACCAAGCCAAAGTAGAAAGAATAATGATCATGGGAAAGAAAGCGTGCAAAAAACTGAAGTAACAACTGGCAAAAGATCAGCACGTGCGTATGCAAGAAAGCGTGCACAAAGGAAAGCGACAGCTGGAGTAAGAACAACATGCGCATGGGAGAAAGACCTAATGTAAGAAGGGTTAGGGTTTTTCTAATACTCTGTAAATGGATGAAGAGCCTGAAATGTATAAATATAGATACAAAAGTATCATATAGGGTTGAATTTATTATGATTATTGTTGTTGTTTTGATTATGAGCGTAGGTGATATGTAATGGGTTTTTAGTTGTATGAACCGATTTTGTAAGTTGTTGAACAAAGGAAGATACGAGGGAAGGTAAATCTGAGTATTAGACCACAGGATGTAGAACCTGGTGTGATCTAGTTTGCCTCACATAGATCTTACCCAGTTTCGTGGAGAATTGTAAGCACGCAGTGCCGGAATTGCAAAACTACCATAATAAAAAAGCCAAGAGCCAAATCTTTGTGGACGTAGCCCAGGAGGGGGTGAACCACAGTAATATTTGCATAATGTGTTGAATGTTTGCATACCTTTACTTTCTTTCAACAATCATTGGTCAAGTTTGATGAATGAATGAATGGATTGTTGTGAATTTGTTTATACTTTGAATTATACGTATGCGATTTCAAGGAATAAGTAGATTACAGTAACAACTCGTAGTACAGGGCTTATTTAAGAAACCCTTTATCCCCTACTATGTCCTAGGCTGTAAACACCTGAGTCTTATAGTCACCCATTTAAAGCTATCTCGAGTGAGACTGTGCAGTACCTTCCGAGTGTTGTGTTGCCTTCTGGTTTACCAAGAGGGCCGATAGTTTTAGAGGCTTTGTTGGAACCCCGAATGACATGAACCCTGGGTCAATAACTCAGACAACCGGAGAATGGAATTAATAACCAACAGATTCCTTGAGCAACATTTTGAAAGGATCTCTTGTCCCGTCGTCTTTCTTTTCACCCACCATGGACGATTTCTTGGGCATGTGAGAGAAGTTTTTATCAAGATAAACAAGCTCGAGACCCAACTCTCTATACCCTGACTACATCGGGGACATGCACTAAAAAAACGACAAGGAGCAGACTGCTCTGATACCACTGATTCAGATTTATGAGAGGAACGAAATGAAAACATAGATTTATAGTATTAACAAAGAGACACATTGAATAATAACATAGATACAACAAAACTTGACTTCTATTAAATAAGAAATATGTTGAAACTGTAAAATACAGACTGAAACAAGCTTGCTAGAATGGTGGTAGCTTATCTCTAAGAAGAGATGTGATGGATATGATCATTCACAAGAAGATGAGTACAATGAGGCTATAAAAGTAGTTTTACAATAAACATGAATTCCAAAACCATAGAGATCCAAAAACCTAACCCTAGGAGATGAAGCACCAAAAGTCATGTGGGCCCTATTGGGGTAAGTTGGTACATCAAATTCCCGAGGTCGTAACATTTTCATACGATCTCTGTTTTAGGCACATGAAATCCCGTTGGAAAGGTCTATCCAAGGAATACAAATTATGTCGTCAAACTCTAACTCTATCTACAGTTTGACTATGGCGAGCCCTAAAATTTTTGTTTAGGACCTCAAAACGGCCTCGGAAGTTCATGACCCAAAAAACTAGGAAAAATTTGCCAAACTAAGAAAATACCAATATGAGCCAGTTGGAATAGGTGGGTAGCCATCGATATCCATCTATACCATGTAGCCACATTTATTGGATGGTGGCGTTGACTACTCTCATGTACTTGGCCTCTATTGAAGATAGAGAAATAACTGACTGCTTTTTGCTCGACCAATAGATTGGGTTGGATCCCAAACTCAACATGTACCAGGAGGTGGACTTGTGATGTATGACATCACCAACCCAGTCAGAATCGGTGAATCCTATGAGATCCATCTTGCAACCTATTGCATAGTGGATCCCATAATTGATGGTGCCCTAAACATATATGAGGATGCACTTGGCATTTTTCCAGTGTAACTCATGTGACTCCTGCATGTACCTGGAGACTGACCCTACTATATATGATAGATCTGGTTGAGTGTGGGTGAGATATAGAAGGCTCCCCACAAGATTTTGATACAAGTTTCTATCCACTACTAGTGTATTTCGACCATCCTCAAGTCTAACTCTAGATAAGAAGGGTGTAGGTGCATACTTGTAGTCTGTCATGTGGAATATCTCCGTGAGATCCTGATCATACTTAGCCTGATATAGATTGATGCATGAATAATCATATTTGATCTTGAGGCCAAGAAATAAATGGAGTGGACCCATGTCTGTCATCAAAAACCTGTCATGAAGAATTCCCTTGATCGAGGCAATCATTGAAACCGATATTCTGGTGATCAAACTATCATCCACATATAGGACTATGACCAGAAGTGAGTCAGTGGTCCTCAACATGTAGACATTGAGATCGAATTTGCATCAGATAAAATTCTTGTAGAGCATGTAGGATACCATCTCTGTGTACCACATTCTAGGTGCCTACTTGAGGCCATAGAGCAACTTCTTGAGTCAGCACACTAAATATGAATTATGTATGAATCTATGTGGCTTCTCCATATAAATATCCTCTGATATATCCCTCTGAAGAAAAAAATTCTTCACATACATCAGATGTACTTCCCATCCCCTGGATGCTCCAATGGCAAGGTTCAACCTTATGGAGTCCAACATTTCTATTGGAGAAAAGGCCTCATCATAGTCGATCCCATGGATCTGCTGAAATCCCTTGGAAACCAATCTTTCCTTGTGTCTTCTTAAGTGTTCGTATGTTTCCTTTTTGGTCCTGTAGATCCATATACATCTAAAAATATTCATATCTTAAGGAAGTGGAACCAGATCCCAAGTATGGTTCTCGAGGAGNCTCCTCCAACATGGATGCTTCCTAGAAGGGGTTCCTTGCATCCTCTCTGTAGGATTACGGGTCTGAATACTGAACCATATAACAATGCAAATGCATCGTGGGTTTAGTGGAAGTGAGTACCTGAGGAGGATCCTCAAAATGAGATCTGGGACTCCTCAGATCCGTCGGATCCTCAACATGGTCTCCTACATCCTGAAGTGTGGATTATGCCCACTTAGGAATCTGCTTTGGCTCCTCATCTACATGTACTAAATCTGCATCTGAATGCTATGACTATGCATCTGTATCTTATGAATCCTCTGACTCTATATCGAAACTCAGATTTATGGTGTGATACAAATGTGTGGATTCATCATCCACAACTAGTGGAAGTACAAAAGCCTCTACATGTGGCTCATGTGGAGCATGCAAAGGACTTTCCTTGAACTAGACACTATGCTAAATGATGAGCCAATCCGTAGAGGGATCAAGTAATTTGTATCTCTTCACACCATAAAGATAACTGACAAAGATGCATTGGCGGCTCTGTGTATCTAATGCTTTCCTCTTATCAAAGGGAATGTCAGCCCATGCTCATGATCCAAAGATACATAAGTGGGTGACTTTCGGTTTGTTGCCACTCCAAGCCTCAAAAGGAGTCTAGTCCTTAACAAATATATGAGGGTATCTATTTTGAATGTGATTGGAACAATTAAGTGTCTCATCCCAAATATTGGGAGGAAGTTCCTTTGCATGTAGCATGCAACTGACAATCTCTTTGAGAGATATGTTTTTTCACTCAGTAATCTCGTTCTGTTGTGGAGTATATGGTATTTTGTGTTGCAACTGTATCCCAGCCTTAAGACAAAGTTTTTGAACATCTTTGTTTACATACTCCCCCACATTATCTGTATAGAGATATTTGATCTTTCTCCCTGATTGAGTCTCAACAAGTGCTTTGAACTCATTGAGATGCTGAAATATCTCAGACTTCTTGCTGAGAAAAAATACCCAAGTATAACGTGATTAGTCATCCAAAAATGTAAGAACATACCTTGTCTTGCTGATGGATGAATGTGGGAATGGACCCATGAGATCATTGTGAATCATATCCAATGGAGAGAGATAGGGAGGGGGTAGAGAGAGAGAGGAGGTATAATGAGGGGCAT
>SNQJ01S0025068.1:130663-150391 GCA_010110895.2 Picea sitchensis
AATGGATTGGGGATTTCCTTTTTTTTTTTTAGCCATTCAATTATCACTTTAGAGTCCCCCAACAGCTGAATATACTGAATGTCCAAGTGATTTGAAATGATAAGAGTAGCCCATGCTCCCAAGAGCTCGGCCTTGGTATTTTTTCCTTCTCTGCAATTGAAGTACCATCTATAAGCCGAAGAATCTAAGCATTTTATGGAGCCCCCTACGCCACAATTCAAACCCCCTGCTATAGAGGCTCCATCAAAAAAAGCCAAAGTATACCCATTAATCGAAATGATCGGGCTCAGTCTTAAAACCTGTAAATTATGAGTTGTTGGTTTTTTATTGAGTGCTGCTAAAATCTTGTAAACAACAACCCAGGCCGAGGGCGTTTTACCTTCAAAGAGTACTTTGTTACGTTCATTCCAAATGAACTAGCATGTCAGGACCAAGAGATTTTTTGATAATGACTTATTCAATGACCAGGAGTCCATACACTCATTAAGATTCAAGCTGATCCAAGAGAAATTATAATGAAGGATGTGTGAACATTTTTCCCAAACAAAAATTACAAAGGAACACTGAATGAATAGGTGAGCGTTATCGTCGGAATTTTGTTTACACGGATGGAAAAAACTCGGGCCTGCCCACCCTTTATTTTGTAATATGTCTGAGGTTAAGATCCTGTTGTTCGTAGCCAACCAGAAAACTAAAATAATCTTCATTTGTAAATGCCATTTCCACATGTTTACCTTCCAACCATGCCACATCAGGAGAGCCTAAGTAGATAAGATAACATCATAACAGTTTTTGACAGTAAATTTTCCAGATGAATCTCTTCCAGTCCACAGAAGTGAATCCTTTGCACCTTCGTGGAGAGTGAACCCCGCTTGATTTAACTCCATTGTATAGTTATACCAATCTGTAGCTTGAATACATGTTAATTCCAAATCCTCGCCTCTCTGCCACACCTCAGAAAATGTAACAGGATCCCATGCCACCGATGCTTGTGATAGAGTAGTTACCTGTTTTTCATTTAATATAGAGATGACCTCTTCATAGAGAAAGGACCTGTCGTTAATGCCAAGAATTTTGTCTCGCCCAATTGAAATAAGATGACCGACTCCAGGATGCCAACTGAGCCAACGATTGATAACGAGAATCGTGCGGGTGAGACTGGACCAAAGCCTCGAAGAAAAATTAATGTTATGAGAAGGAAATATAATCCAATTGATGAGAGCTGAGTTATGTAAATATTTATACCTAATAACTTGATGTCAAATACTTTCCTGAGTTAATACCTACCAGAGGGTAATAACATTCAAAGCTGTATTGAAGTGGAATAGATTATGAAAACCCCATCCCTCGTTCTTTTTTGGTCTAGAAAGGACCTCCCATCTACATAAATGGTACTGCTGAGTGTCAGAATGACCACTCCATAGAAAATGGAACATCACTTTTCTAATCTTGTTTATTACTGAGTGGGGAAAATCTTCCAAAGACATCCAGTAGACAGGTTGGCCTTCCAGCACTGTTGTTACCAAAATGTATCTACCTCCCAGTGAAAGCCACCTATTGCACCATAAGCCAATTTTTTTTGTTAATTTTGAAATTAGCCAGTCCCAGTCAGTAGCGCGATGAGACCCTATCTTTAGGAAGTATCCCAGGTATCTGAACCTGAGTGATAGATCAATAAAGGTATAGGGAAGGAGCGATTTGAAAGGATCCAGTTCTAAAACCGTGAGGCCTTCATAATGGACAATGGACTTTATTTGATTCACCGATAGACCCCAGGCTTTACAGAAAAGGCAAATAAGTTTGTTGATCTCTCTCCATTCTATTAAACTTGCCCTTGAAATAATGATGACATCGTCCACAAACAATAGATGAAGAATTTTTGTCAGTCTAGAAACCTTAATCCCTATAATAAGTCCTTCCTCAAAACTATGTTTCAGTAATAAGTTGAGGCCTTCCATTACTAAAATTAAAAGTAGAGGGGATAAAGGACATCCTTGCTAGACTCGCCTTCCGCTTATGAAGAATTATGTAGCTTCCCCATTAAGTAATACTGTGAAGGAAGAATATGTGACACATGAAATGATCCAATTTGTCATCTGGATCCCCAATCCAACTTTTAGAAGGATCAGTCTTAGTTTCTCCCAATCAATACAGTGGCAAGCTTTCCTTAAATCCAACTTTAAAACAAGGGCTTTCATTTTTTTTCTTTTTTATGCTATGGAGACTTTCATGAGCTGCGCCTATTTCATCTTGAATACTTCTTCCTTTTAGAAACCCCATATGTTCATTAGAGATTGACCTAGAGAAGAAAGGTTTTATCCGATTGGCAATAATTTTTTATATTACCTTATAGCACAGATCGCACAAAGAAATTGGTCGAAAATCGTCAAAAGTTTGTGGATTATTTTCCTTAGGGATCAGGGTCAAGAATGTTGAATTTAGGCCTCCCACAATATAACCTAACCTTCTTGATTCCTCCACCATCTCGAGGAGATCCTCCTCGACTAGATCAAAGAAAAAGATAAAAAAACTCGACTGTCCATCTGTTCGAACTCAGACTCTTTTCCTTCTTAAAATGAAAGAGAAATGATTTCAACTTCTCCATAGTAACCAGATTGAATAGTGTGATAGACTCCTCATCATCTAACATATGTGGAAAGTATTCAATTAACTTACAATGTTCGGTTGTATTCGGAATGGGCGGAGCCTTGTAGAAATTATTGAAATAATGCACTATTGCTTCCTTTAATGTAGCTTGTTCAGTTACAGTGTCGTCGTTTCCATATTTGATTTCCCAAATATGTTTCCTGACTCTATTATGGCTAGCGAAATTATGAAAAAACTTTGTGTTGTTATCCCCACTGGTCAGCCAAAGAACCCTGCTACGTAATCGCCATTGCTCTTCCTCTCTTCTTAATATCCCATTTCTTTCCAATTCCAGCTGTCGGAGAGATAATTCATCTACTTGATTTGAAGGGTCTCCTACCAGATATTTTATGAGATCCTTTATATTTGAATCAAGTGAATTCAGTTTAGCTTTGTTTCTAGTCATATTCTCTTTATTCCACATTTTTGTATGTTTTTTCAACTCTTGTAATTTCCATACGATCCTATTTAGTTTCCCCCCTCCAGAGAGGAAAACGAGGTCTTTCCAAACCTTAAAAACTAGATCCACAAAATCCTTATCATTGAGCCACTGAGCATTGAATTTATAAGGATAGATCTTATAAGCCGGAGGTAATTCCATATGTAATAATACTGGAGTGTGATCTGATATAAAAGGAAATTCTACCCAGGACCTGTAAAGGCTGACATATGTTAAGAGATCTTCTAAAACCAATATCATGTCTAATATCCTTGCTATCGCTCCCTGACTAATGCGATCGTTTCTCTAGGTAGGTGCCAATTTAGCCGGTTTGATGTCGATTAGGTTTTTGGAGGAAAAGAGATCTTTGTAGTAGTCATTTGTATTTCCGTTCCCTCAGGAACCTCCCCAAGCCTTGTCTGAAGAAAGAATGATATTAAAATCCCCTGCCATGATCAAGTTTTTTACAAATAAAATGCCACTGTCCTCCACTGAATTCCAAAATGGTTTTCGGTCCGAGCACGGTCCATAAATATTTAGCAGAGCCAACTCTCGATTATTTAATAAACTCCTACCTGTTAAAAGAATACCACCAACCATGAGAAAAGGAACCAAATCATATAAGTTTGGATCCCACGCGACTAATAGTCCCCCCGGAGTACCCACAAAGTTAACAGAGCTTGTAGCGCAGGAAGGTCAACAAATATACAAGAAATCCCTTTCTTTCTGAGCAGTTACCAAAGTTTCTTGAAGAAATATGATATCAGGACGAGTGTGGTCCAAGAGGCAATAGAAGGAGGCAACTTTGAGGGTACCTCCAATCCCTCTTACATTTAGGGATAACAATAACATCACTTAGCCCTCGCCAGGTCTTTCATCGCTCTAAGTGGACCACTGTCAGTGGAAGAAGGAACAAACTCTGTAATCTTTAATGATTTTTGTGCCAATTTTTTCCGACTGCTTCGAGATTTTATAAGTGATAGTTCTAAACCTATACCCCTATACCATGCAAACTCTTTCCTCTCCCTCGCCGGTTTAGTCTTTGAACTAGTTGCCTTCGAAAGTACCACAAGATCATGTATCGCCTTCCCTAGCTAGGTAGGTAGTTTTAAAGCTACATTGTTATCCCTAATGAAGGGAATCAGTGAATTGAGAACAGTATTGAGAGAGGACTCATCCTCCTCGGGTTCTCTGTATCTAGGCTCCCATCGAGAGTCATTTAAAACAGGTGGAGAGGGTGTAGGTGTCGAGACCAGTTCCCTCGAGCTAAACAGTTGTGGAACAGTAAGCTGAGCGGTTCCTGCGGGAAGGCTGGATGGTATTGCAGAGTTTGAAACAGAAGGGTGATCAGTTGCCAGATGGGAGGCCATACCCACCTCAGGTAAGTGAGTCGGTGACTCCCTAGCATGGCCATTTATGCCTAGACCCCCCTTAGAGATCCCCTTTGCAAAAGAAGTAGAGCGAAAGAACCATCCTGAATTTTCTAAGGCATCTATTTCCCACAAAGTTAAAGAAGAGAATAGTGTAGGACAAAAAAACTTCAACTTACCCGTCAGTGAATTTGCCTGTTTCGACTGAAAACCTGACTCAAGTGCAAAGTGAATTGGTGTATCGCCAAAGGAATCCACTTCATTCATATAATCCCGGGGCTCTTCCTGTAAGAGAGTATCTTCAAACTTATCATCAGTCACCTTGCCACTGCAATCACGCCGGAGGTGGCCGGTACAGCGACACCAGCTACACTTGAAAGGAATACCCTTGTAGTCTAACCATTGTTTAATATGGCGTCATCGCCATTCTATATCCATCAGCTCCGGGAGCCCTTCATGTATATCAACTTCCACTAATATTTTCCCCACTTTTCTAGTAGAGTTAACCAGAGTCAAATTATCTAGTGAAATAAACCACCCCAAAACATACCGTATAGCCTTCAAGGGACCCTCGTTCCAGAAATGTATAGGGAGTCCCGATAGGAGTACCCATAAATGTTTAAGTTGAAAGTGTTCTGTTAAAGGATCAAACGCCAGCCTCCATCGTTTCAACATCAGACTGCTACCACCCAGAACCCAAAATTTGTTGAGTAGCACTGAGGCATCCTCCAGGGATTTGAAAATGAAACCCATCCATCCCTTTGTGAAGTAGAGGATCTCAGGGGCATACCCAAGGATAGGGACCTAGGTTTTTACCACCCAGTCTGCAATTGTGCTATTTTCTAAATAGGAATAGGACAGTCTCCCAACCAAACCACACAGTGCCAATTTACAGGGCTCTTCAAGACCCACATCCACCCCCAACACCATCCTCCTAACTCTCTTATTTTCCTTCCACACTCACTTCCGAACCCGAGTTGGATGTAAGTTTTTGTGAGAGTTCCTAAGTCTACCCGCTTAGGCATCCCCTTTAACACCCCTTCTTTGATGATATACAGACTCCGGATCACGCAGAGGGTTAAAAAGACTAGTATCAACCGGGGAACCAACAAACTGTGTTTTAACGGGATTACTCAAAGGATTCAAAGTGAAACCAGGAGAAGATATCAGGGAAGGAGCGTTAATGCCTGGACAGTTTGACATGAAGTTAGTTGTATGATTTGATGTGCCAAAGTTCACTCCAACTAAATCTACCTTTTTGAAAAGACCTCCCCTATGCCACTCTGCCTTGTCCATCGGATTCATAAGTGTCGTGACGTCTTTGAGTATGTCAGCAGTCTTTTCCGAGTCCATGATGCCAACATATGTTTAGCACTAAGCAAATAATAAAAAGGGTTATTAAATTCCCAGTTTGGGAAGACGTTCCGGAGAGAGGATCAGTAGCATAATCCGCGTAAAACACAAGTTAATGACACTGAGCAGGCTCACCGTCAGAAGGTGAGAATGATGAACTCCACAAATAAGAAGGAAACCGCCAAAAAATTAGGTCAGTTTCCGAAAAAAGTAATAAAAAATAGGCCCGTGAAGCTATAAACTAGGAACTCAATAAAAACCTCAACCAGAAAGTCGGGAAAAAGCTAGAAGGTTCTAAAGAACGACAAAACTGAGCCTATTGTTCACAGCTCACTCCATAAAATGTCAAGCTCATCGATTGAAATCCATTCGTGGCTTTTCCAACCACCTTGTTGACGAAGATCCGCCATTGTCGTTCCTCGGAATTTCTCGCCTAGTTGCAGAGTTCAAACGTTCCTCTGTCTGAGCGAGCATAATTACAATGGGGTCTTAGATGACTTTGTATTTGGAATTTGATGTATGCTCATGGGAATTCTCCAACGAAAAAGGTGAAAAAATATAAATGATGACTTAGTACATTACGTAATGAAATATATTATGCTCTTTGCTTCCTTATTACGGCTTTTTAACCCTGGATAACATATTTAAACCACATTTTTCCGTAGGGGAATCTCTTTATTTCCGGCGAATGGAATAAAATCAATTGAGAAAGAAATGTTCTTCCAACTTTGAGTACTTACATGCCATAACTATTGAAGTTTTTTCAAATGAAAATAAATATTTTATGTATGTAGTACATCTATGCAATTATAATTTTGATTCATTTCCACAAGGTACTCATATTCTTATAATATATTTTTTTTTGTAAGTAAGAAATATATATATTAAGTGCCTTCCAGAAGCAAAGTTGAGTAGCAAAATACAAAGATGTTCATGCTGAGGGTGCAGGACTGTCCCAACAGAGGGGAAACCAGTCCAACTAACCTGAGAGTCCCCATAATTTAATCGCACTGCTATTTACCATCTAAAACATAAAAGTTCACATCTAAGACTTCCCCATATGCTAAAGAAAAAAAGTTAACAGATAAACTGCTGACCATCTGAGATTGGAGGACTGACAAGACTAACGAACTAGACACCTGGAGAAAAGTCTGGCCACTTGGCCTAGAGATCCCTTGGCCAAGGCTCCTCCTCCACGTACGTAGGCTGATCTGCCCAGATCTTTCCATCTTCCACGTCGCCCGCAATGTGGTCGGCCTTGCTCTCTCGCGCTACGTCCTTACCTGCACTTGTATCTGCACCCGGGTCCTCCATTGGAACAGCCTCAGTCGGGCTTGAGGCGAGAGAGTCCTGCAAAGAAGAGAGAGTCCGAAGGAAGAGATCCACTTTGGCGTCTGTTTCTTAAAGACGGTAATTGAGGTCCTCCACGCCCTGGCGAATACCAAATACCAGATCGTTAAGGGCAACCAGACTATCCCGAATCTACGCAGCGGTGAGGGAGCCATGGGGATGAGGCCCAGCCCCCCGAGATTCATGGTGAGGGTGTTCATCGCCACCCATATAGCCCAGGGGGTCGAGGATGGACGTAGGGACAGAGCGATTCACCGGAGGGCTGAGAAGGTGTCGCTGGGGAGAGCTTGGCGTCTTGGGCACCATTGCCATGCAATTGAATTGCAAATGCGTCAGGCCATGAGAAGATGCCGAGAAGTGCCCAGACTGGAGACGGGGGGAGGAGCTAATGGAGGGAGATTCGAAAGGGGAGTCCGAGGGTCGCCGAGGCTTCCAAGGCGAGCCCCTCCTCGGTCGTCCCCTTGGACGAGTCATGGTCCATCTAGTGCGTCGAGCCGAAGCAGTCCAGAGCACCCGGTGGGGACGAGAGGTCAGAGAGTAAGCAGGGTTGAGTTCGAGCCAGAATGTTTGCACAGGGTCACACCATTGCAGCTGCAGAGCGAGCTCTGCGGGAAACCAATGACGGCGAATGACCAACATAGCAAGCCACACCATACCAAAGTGCCAAACGGGAGGGAAGCCTGCATTAATGCCTGCGTTAATGCCCCTTCTCGTCATATTGAAGTCTAATTAATCGTCGGGGAGGGTGGCACGAGCCCTTCACGTGGCCCCGTGTCCTGGTGGCCGCTGCCAGCCCCCTCACTTCGCCACGTCGAACGCACTANATTTTGATTTATTTCCTATGATATATATATATATATATATATATAGTAATCTTATTATTTCATAATAATTTTGATTTTTGATTTGTTTTTAATAGTATTAATTTTTTATAACAATTTTAATAGATATAGACTGATTTTTGATGCTATGGGTATAACCCAAGAATGTTTACACTCGGCTAAGACGAAGAAACAAAGTACAGTAATCCTAAAACTTGATTTAAACAAGGCCTACGATAATGTTAGTTGGAAATTTCTTAGATTGCTACTGGACCAGATTGGCTTAAACTGGAGCGTTTCTCATTGGATTATGGGTTGTATCACCTTGGTTAACACGGTTGTTCTAGTCAATGGTGTTCCAACAGATTTATTCAAAAGTCATAGGGGATTGCAACAAGATTGTCCCTTGTCTCCTTTACTTTTCCTGATGGTTGTTGAAGTTTTAAGTAGATTGATGATCCAAGCCATGGATACAGGAACCTTTCAAGGTCTAAAATTTGTTGTTAGTACTTTTATCTCTCATCTCTTCTTTGTTGATGATGTACTCATTCTTGGAGCTGGGAAACTTGATGATTGACTGTCTTTTAAAACTATCCTCTCAAAGTTCTGTTCTACCTCTGGTATGATTGTAAATTGTCACAAGTCATGTTTTCTTGTTCAAAACATTGATCAGTCCTTTAAACATAGTTTGACTACAACTTTTAATATTCAAATTGAGAGCCTTGATCGAGGTATGAAATATTTGGGTTTCCCTCTTAAACCCAATAATTACAGAGTGAATGATTTGTCGTGGTTACTTAAAATGATTGAAAAGAGGATCGAGAATTCGACCTTCCGTTGGCTTTCTCAAGGAGGCAGACTCACCTTATCCAATTCTTTTCTACAGAGTATTCCCGTTTATTGGCTCAGTCTTGTAAAACCTCCCTCCTACGTTCTCCATTGAATTAAACTTCTAATTACAAACTTCATTTGGAAGGGGGAGAAAAAAGGTTCAGGTTATCATCTAACTAAATGGCAGAATCTTACCAGACCAAAAGATTACGGAGGTTGGGGCATTAAGAATATCTCTTGGTTTTCACAATCATTGGCTGCAAAATCATGTTGGAGAGGTTTATTTGGTTCAGGACTATGGAATACAGTTCTAAGTAGAAAATATCTAAAAGGTATCGATATTATTTCCTGGCTACGTAGAGATGATCACAAGCCCCAAGGATCTTCTATCATATGGAAAAATATTATATGCTCTCTTTCGATTATCAAAAGATGGCTTGCATGGTAGATAGGCTTAGGTAATCGAGTTGTTTTAGGACGTGATTCTTTTATTGGTTGCAAATCCATTTTTAAACTGTCAACTCCTTTAATCCAGTTTTTAAATAATTCAAGCATTTACACTTTAGCACAAGCAGTTGTTCCTGATGGTTCTAGAACAAGTCATAAATGGTTAGAGTCTAACCATATTGGATTATCAGATGGACTAAAAACCGAATGGGAAATTTTTGTTTCAAGTTTAAATAGCAGTGACATCCACCTCAAAAATTCAAATGATAAGCTCGCTTGTTCATGGAACAGATCGACAAGAGAAGTCACCGCAAATATAGCATATTAGTAGTCCATCTTATATACAACCAATATGGAAGAGAGAAGGTGGTGGTACAAATCTATCTGGTATGTGAACATCCAAATTAAAATAATCGGTTTTATGTGGTTGTGTTTAAAATACTACATCATCTCTGGAGTGAATTGCAAAAAAAGAGGAGGCATAGGTCCCTCAGTATGCAGTCTATGTTTAAGGGATGAAGAAACTACAAACCATCTATTTGTGGACTGTACAAAAGCACAAAGAATTTGGTTTGAAGTGTTAAAATTTTTGAAGATTGATAGTGAATGGAAATGCTCTTCCATAGAGGAAAATTTGAAGCATTGGTTCATTCAATATCCAAAACTGAGATATATTCCTTTTTTGGTCATTTGGGGCATTTGGAATTTAGAAATAAAATATTGTTTGAAAACTGGAATAGATTGGCTCCTATGATAGTCACCAAAATTATACTATCATTCAAAGATTACTCAGTCAAAGAGGAAGAAGACAGAATGAAATTTATCTTAAATCCAATCTATTTTGATGATACACCAATTGTTTTTTTTATGGAGCAGCAGATGATGATATATGTGGCATTGGAATCTATCTAAAAAACTCTATAGACCATACAGTCAAACATCACTTTGCTGGCAACAATGGAACCAATATGAAAGAAGAACTCTTGGGTTTATGGGGATTAATATTACTCTCTTCCATCTTTTCCATAAAAAAATTGATGGTTGCTGGAGATTCCAAGGTCACTATCGATTGGATAAATTCAAAATACAACCTGAACATGATATATCTCAAATACTGGAAGGACAAGACAAGAAGCTTAAGTGACAAATTTGATTCCATCAAATTTATGCATGTACATAGATAGTTCAACAAAGTAGCAGACAACCTCTCCAAGAAGGCCCTCAAAGGAAATACTGGCTGGCTCACATATGAATAAATTGTTGATGAAACTATTGTCTGTGTAGAAAATATTTACATTTTCTAGCTTGGAACATTACAGATGTACCAATTTTTGAATTTTTGTAATTGCCACTATATGCCTTTTTGTAAAATTTACAAGGTAAAAATGTGATAGGAAGGAAAGACTATAGATCTATTTTTGATCATCACTTTCTAGTTCCTTATGTAACAAAAAGTTTCATTTGATTCTAATAGAATAACAGTGAAACTATTTTTTTCGCGTGAAAAAAAAAAGATATGGTTTTTGAATTTAAAATAAAAATTAAATATATTAAAAAATTATAATTTTGTTTGTTATTATTATTTTAAACTATTATAGATATATTTTAATTGTAGATTTATTAAGTAACTAGAAATATTTAGAAAATAAAAGAGGCATGATTTTGATGTTGAAAAATTAGAAGTTAAAATGGATTTAGGTTAGCTTTTATTATTACCTAATATCTTAGAAATGAATTTTTTTATTCATGGTGATGATGATGGTTAAAAGTAAAAGATTAATTGGATTTCTTTAAAATGTTATTTCCATACTTGAGAAACATTAAGAGAAGAGTTCCAAGATCACTAAATTTTTGATGACTTAGAAGGTTAGGAAGGTCAGTATTGTGATGAAATTTTGAAATTGGGATCTAATATGGATATACGCAAGGTGGTCTAGGAGAAAGTGTTTTTCATCTTCAACCCTCTTGGTGTCATAAAGATGATAAATTCTTTCTTGCCATGGTGTTTTGGGGATTTCCCAATGCCTAGTTTCACTATGTAGCTCATGAGAATTAGTTCTTATTTTAGCAATATTGATTCTCTTCTTTACTCTAGTCAAAACAGACAGACACTTTTGATCTTCAAGGTTAGGGTTAACCACCTCCTTATAATATCTTCATTTTATTTTATCCTCTAATTCGTTATCACACCATAGATTCTTCTTAAATTTGGCTTGCACAATACTTTTAATATCATCGATATTCTACAAAATAACATTTTGTTTATTCCCCAGTGGTTTAGCCAAGACTTGGCATCATTATGCCATCCCCGCTTGAGTCGTTGGTGATTTTGGCTAGAGTCCGAAGGAATTTTGGGGAGTCGTTTGCTATCCATGTTGTTTATCTTGTTATTGTACATTAATTACCTAATCATAGTTGTTCTCTCAATGGGGGAAAGGCTCACTTGGATGAGGAGGATAGGATAGGGTGTATTGCCCTTAATTTTAAGATTATAAGTTATAAAATTCTTTTGGATATACTATATCTTTCTCCAGGATTCTCGAGATATACTGCATCCCCAAACTTCACATCCATATAATATAAAAGGAGTGACAATAGTCTCAAAGAGGATATTTTTCTTATCCCATAGCGAAAGGTCTACTAATTTACAATTATTTTCAACCCCATAATAAGCTTTCCACCCTCAATTTAAAATTTTCTCAATGCTATAGTTCCAATTGAGTTTTTGATGAAAATCAATTCCATTATACTTGTACAAAGGAACTTCCTTCAAGATATTGTTGTCATATAAAAAATTATCATAGGTGATCTTGTTTGATTTCATGATCATAGCCTTCATTTTTTTAGTGTTCACAGTCATACCTATACTAGAGCAGAAGTCCTTGAGGATTCTAAGATTCTTACTAAGGTCATAGGGATACCTTGTCATAAGAACAATATCATCAACATAGAGAAGAACAATGATTAATATACTAGCACGAGTTGGTCCAACACAACCCACAACTTCCAAACAATCTTCTAACTTTTCAATGTAAATTCCAAAAAGGGTAGGGCATAGGGGACAACCTTGCTTGACTCCTATATTGCAGTTAATTTATTCTGACTAACCCTCAGTGCTCATAAACTTGGAAATAACATTCTCATACAACCTTACCACATCAACTCTCATCTCGGAGGGAACTTTTTGTTCTTCTAACCTATTCCAAAGGTTGGTCCTAGGAATAATGTCAAAAGCTTTTCTAAAGTCAATGAAACAATAAAGGATATTGTTTTTATTGTTGCGACACTCCTTTGAAATGATCCTAAGCATGATAAGGTGGTCCATAATTGAATGATAACCTCTAAAATCGGCCTAACCATTATCTCTTTATCTATGGCTTTCTAGCCATATCCTTATCTTCTTTTCCAAAATGATTCCATATAGCTTCATTAATATGGGACTAATCATAAAGGCCTTATAATTAGAGGGATTGTTTTTATCCCCACTTTTAAAAATAGGTTTACGGAAGCCCTTCTTGACTACTTAATTGAAGAGCTTATCTATGTGAGGGATCAAAATAGGCCCTCCAATTTTTAATACTTTATCTTGGTAGCCCTCAATGTCCTTAGCTTTCCTGTTTGCAAGTCGTTGAACCTCAAATTTTATGTCTTCTATAGAAAAAATATCATCTTGTATAGAAAATTTTGGAACTTTTTCTAGGACATTACAAGGTTCGTAAATATGTTTAAGGTAGGAATTCTATTCTATCATGGGAATAATTGTTGGAGAAATTTCTATTTTCGGCACACTAGTTCAGTGGGAGTTAACTGACTAGTTCTATTTTAGACTTTCTAATTTTATACCATAACTATTATGCATGCATTCCTAATTATAGGATGTCATTTCCTATATGAGTGAAGATCACTCACTCATTGAAAGATCATAATATACATTGATTATCATTCTTCATATTGTATCTCTCTTTCTTTTCTTGATAAGATTTGTTTGTGTATGCTTTAGCTAGGTCTCCTGTGCAGGTTTTCATGAAACACTGACATGGTATCAGAGTCGAGATGCTTGGAGAAACCCAGAAAATCCAGAGAAGAACAAAAGAGGATTTGAGTAAACCTAGTTTCCACAATCATCATGGCCTATCCCTATCGAAAGGTGCGGCGATTGGAATCATCACAACCTATCCCTATCGAAGGGTGCGACAGACGTACTTAGACGACCGCACTGTGTTCTTCATCTAGGGTGCGACGATTCAGTTTTTCACAATCGCAATACTGTGTCCTTCACTAGGGTGCGACGATTAAAAATCATCGCACTTGTACCTTCTCTAAGGTGCGACGATTCAGTAGCCCTCCAGAAAATTGGGTTTCTACAGTAAAATATCCATATCTCGAAATCCATGACCTGGGTTAGGATGAAATTTTGACTAGAGACGTATACCATAGAGATTCTTATGCTCACCAAAAATATCCAAAACCCACATCATAGTTTAGGATATATATTTGTTTTATCATATCTATAGCTGCCATAGAACCGTCTGTCATATCTCAGAATCCACGATCTGGGTTTTCAGGAACTTTTCAGAATCAATAGCAGGATGGAGGAGATGAAAATTATTCAATCAAGTATGGTCATCATAATCACACTGTAAAACTATTTTGAATGGAAGATGAAGGCCTCATTCCAACTCAAAAGAAAAGGACTGTATAATTTGACGATGGTGACAGAAACAAAACCTACATCAGTGCTTGAGAAGACCAGATGGGCGAACCATAAGGATGAGGCCACAATATTAGTTATTGATTTAATATCCATTGATCTATGGTTTCATGTTTCCGCATGTAAGACTCCCAAAGAGATCTGGACCACCTTGGAAGGACTCTTTGGAAATCAGGATGAGATACGAGGTCATATGCTTGAGGTAGAGTTGAATAACTTAGACCCTAAAAGTTTTGATAATATACATGATTTATTTACTAAATTTAAATATTTGATTTTGAGCTTGGGTGAATGTGTTATTGACAAGTCTAGACAATAGAAACAACTTATTCTAACAATCTTGGCCAAGCTAGGACCAACATATGTTGTATATGTCTCCAATTTCCATTCTGGCAGATGTCTTTTAGGCACAAATTGGAAAATTCCTACGATGGCTCAGTTCATTGAGTCTCTCACACAAGAGCATACACAAATCATACATATGTGCCTCATGAAATATCCCAAAGCACATGCACTCACCATGCATGATGGAAACGGGTCATCCAATCAGAAATCGAAGTAGAAACAAAAGGAGCTATTACATCCAGAGTCAAATAAGGAGGGATATTCCAAACCCTTCAAGGATTCTTCAGGTTCCAAAGATTCTTCAAATTCCAAAGGGAAGAAGAAGAAGGGAAAGTAGTGCACATATTGCAATAAAATGAATCATGAAGAATCCACATGCATGAAGAAGCAGACCGATCTTATGACACAGGTACTTTAGAAGAATAACTTTGGAGACTTCATTCCTGAAGGAGCCAAGAAGAAGAAGGAAGAAGACCATGTGCCTAAGAAAGGTAATCATCATGAGTTGGTTGCAATTAATTCCTCATCTGATTCATGGATTATAGATTTTGACGCATCATATCATATGGTAGCTAAATAGGAAGTTTTTACTTCTTTGAGTTCATGCTCTGGAACTCCTATTCTCATAGGGGATGATACTCCAATAGCAATTCCAGGAGAGGGAAGAGTGGAAGTTTTGAGAATGTCTTACATGTTCCAAATCTTTCTATAAATCTGCTCTTAGTTTATCAAATCACTCAAACTGGTAAAATGGTTGAATTTACATCAAATTCAGTGACTGTACTTGACATGCATGACAGTTCCATTATTGCAATTGGTGAGGTAGATCACAAATCACGATTGTATAAGTTCACTAAGTTTATTGACTATGAATCCTCTTTGATACTTACACATGCTAATGATAGTAGTAGAGTATGGCATGAGAGATTTGGTCATTTAAACTTTAGGTACATGCAACAAATTTCCAAGCAAGGAATAGTCAAACCCTTGCCAAACATTCAATTTTATGAATGGGTTTGTAAAGGATGCATTCTTGGCAAGCATCCTGAAGAAAAATTTGAAAAGGGGAAGGCGAGGAGAGCCTCCTCTTCCCTGGAGCTTGTTCACAGTGATCTCATGGTTCCATTTCCACATTTGTCCATCAACAAAGCAAGGTATGTTCTTACATTTATTGATGATTACTCATGTTACACTTGGGTTTATTTTGTCAGACAAAAGTCTAAAGTTTTTTAGCATCTCAAAGACTTCAAAGCTCTAGTAGAGACACAAACTGGGAAGAAAATCAAAATCATCCGTACAGACAATGGGGGGGAGTGTATCAATAAATATGTTCATGATCTTTGTGGTGAAGATGGTATCCAGTTGAAACACACAGTTCCATACACTCCACAACAAAATGGAGTTGTTGAAAGGAAGAACGAGTCTCTCAAGGAGATGACAAGTTTCATGGTGCATGCAAGATCACTTCCTTCCAAGCTTTGGGTTGAGGAACTAAACTGTGTTGCTTACATACATAACAGAGAACCTCACAGATATGTTGAGGATAGGACACCTTTTGAGGCTTGGACAGGTGGCAAACCAGATATCACACACTTCCACATCTTTGGATCTAGAGCATGGGCCCATATTCCTTCTGAAAAGAGGAAAGCCTTAGATCTAGACAACACACCTTGCATCTTTGTGGGATATCCAGATGATGTGAAGGGGCACAAATTGATTGATCCCTCCATAGACCGACTCATCATTGAGCTCATTGTTCAGTTTGAGGAGAGTGATTTGCATGCACCTCCAGTGAAACGTGCATAGAATATTGTGCTTCCATCACTTCTAGACATCATAGAAGATGATTCCACACACTTAGATGCTACATATTTAGACATAGATTCATAGGATTCTCTACATGCAGATAAGCAGGTAGTACAACCAAATGAGGAGCCAATGTCAGAGCTTTAGCAAATGCTCAAGTGGGAACAATCCACACTTCAGGCAGCAGGTAACCTTGTAGGGGATTCATTGGATTCAAGGAGGATGCGATCTCAGCATGTGGATCCTTCTCATGTACTTTCAGCTTCTGAACCAGCGATTCCCATGCATTGCTATATGGTTCAATCTTCTAATCCGCAGCTCTACAGTGAGGATATGGGTAATCCATTATGGCAAGCAACCATGCATAAGAAGAATGTGTTAGGGACCTAACCCACACATAGGTAGAACAATATATTCAGATGTAATAAAGGTCAATATTAATAAGGCCTTTCAATAAAGTAGAATAAGACGAATGTAAGAAGACCTAATAGAAGCTTCCACTTCTAGAAGGATATTCCTCTAGATGGTTCTTTGGATAGACATATTTAATATAAATAGGAGTCGAGGGTATGAGAACCCTAGCTTGGATATTATTGTAATAGAGCTCCGCTCGACTGGAGGTTTCCCCCTCAAAGAGGCCCATGAACATTGCTCTCAGAATCAAAGTGCTCTTTCTAGTGTTATTTTGATATCATTTCAATATTATTGTGGTGTTGTTCTGGTTATATTGTTGTTTATCTGCCACTTCTAGTATTTTATTTTTTTTCTGCATACTTTTATATCTGGAATATTACAAGAGGTATCAGAGAACTTTCCTCGACAGAAATTGTGGGTTACATTTTTTTTCAGTGTAGAGATGTATTCCGACGTCTTTAAGCCACAAAGATTTGTCATTGCGCGCATAAACCCGCAGTTGAGGGATTCATACATGCAGGAAATACAAGTGGTACTTAAGTGCACATCTGTTGGCCACCCTTGTAACCCCTATTGGCACCCCTTTGAGTGGTAGCGCATCAGACAATACATGTGTACGGATCGACCTAGATTACCTGAAACCCTCTTTAGATAAACCAATTGGCCGCCTGACTGCTATAGTGCCACCGAGAACAACACTCGGGAAGATACTCTCTAGTACCTGGGTAGTCGAGTAGTATGGCTAAGGGCATGGTCTAGCCTCCGTAGTTAGTGCCCTGAGATATTGGGCCGAGTACTATTGTTGGACCCCACACGTATACAAGAGAGCTATAGCACAAGGAAAAATCTTTTTTATAGAACCCTTGAATACCTAACCCTTGGGGACAAAAACATAAAAAAATTAAAAAATACAAGATCTATTGCCATGCAACTGTGCTCGGGTTGCCAAATCACTACACATTTCTTCCTGGTTAAGCATTTGGGCATTTCATCACTGCAGTATTCTTTAGACCGAAGTATAACTCTGCACCATTATTTGAGACATATTCCATTGGATTCATCTCTTCGCCCTTATCACGTTCATACATATCATTTTTCAACAAAATTTTTGACCCTACTCGCCCCATTTTGGTTCCCTCGTCATCATGGCCCATACTCGTAGCCAAGACTTGGAAGCTCGCTTCAATACCTTGCAATCTAATTTCACAGAGACCCAACAAGAAGTGAAACAACTCAGTGCCAATGTTGCCGCCATCAATACAACCATGCAGTCCTCAATCGAAGAACTCAAACAAGACATGACTACCCATCTTGAATCTGTCTTTTCGATGATCTGCACCAAGATGCATATCCCTGCAGATAACGCTTTATCTGACCGCCTCCACATACTGAAGCTGAAAATTCCCCTCATTCCCATAAATTTTAACACCATCACTTTCAACGTGACCTACGCCTTCCGCGAGTGGATGTGACCAAATTTAATGGCTCGGATCCCACTGGTTGGGTAACCCAAATGGAACATTATTTCTCTTTATACCGCATTACAAATGACTTGGACAAACTCAAACTCTAGTATGGTGTTCTCCATCTAGATCAAGAATGCTGACAATGGTGGCAGTGGAGAAAAAATGCCTGTCATGGGTATATTTCTTAGACACACTTTGTGGCAGAGCTTTATGAACGCTTTGACACTGACACCAACCATTTAGGCCATTTGACAAAGCTAAAACAATCTGGAACAGTGGAAGACTTTATAACTACTTTTGAGCACCTGGATTTTCGAACAGAGGACATGTCTGATGCCTTTTTCCGAGAATGTTTTATCAATGGCCTCAAGGATGAGATTCGGTCCCATGTTCTCATGGCTCGGCCTCAAAGTTGGGTGGAAGATAATAAAAGAGATAAATAAGCACACCAGGCTGTATCTTCTCAAAACTGGAAACCCTCCTTTATCCCTCACACTAAACCAGTAAATCCCACTACTCCCTTTGGTCCACTAAAGATCCAAAAATTGACCAGGGATGAAATGGATAAACGCCAAATCAAAGGCCTTTTTTATAATTGTGATGACAAACATTTTATGGGCCACAAGTGTAAGGAACAAAATATTTTTATGGCCATCTCGGAGGATATTTCAGAAGAGGATGTTGAAACTCCCCTTGTGTTTGAGTCACCTGAAACCATTGACATAACCCCTCCCTTAGACCCTCCTGAAGTAGAACCGGTCATTTCCCTAAATGATCTCACTGGATTCTCTTTCTCGAAACCCTCAAGCTAATCAGTTACATCAAGCATAGGAAGGCCATCATTCTGGTTGATAGTGGAAGCACCTATAATTTTATTCATCGCTGCATTGCCCAAGACACTCATTGCTATATCCATGCAGTCAATAATTTCCAAATCATGATTGCCAATGGTGGCTCCATGAAATGTGGAAGGCATTGTGAAAATGTGTGTCTCCAAATTGGTGACTACCACCTGAAATCTCATATGTTTTCTATTGACATGGGTGGTTGTGACATTGTGTTGGGTGAAGACTGGCTAAGGACTTTGGGTCCCATTCTCATGGATTTTAAGGAATTAACCATGCAATTTGACCAGGAGGGCCAACAATATAAGTTCCAAGGCATCACCATCGGTTCACCTGAGATCATTAGTTCCCATCGCATGGAAAAGCTGCTAAAAAAAGGTCATTTTGGTGTTATTTCCCAACTCCATGCCGTACAAGAAATAGAGCCAGCCTCGGTGCCGCAAGACCTCCAATCCATCCTTTCTAAACATCAAGTGGTCTTTTCCACTCCCCAGGGAGTCCCTCCTTCCCTTGGTGTTCATGATCATTCCATTCCCCTTGTACCAGGAAGCCTTCCTCCCAATATCCGTCTGTATCATCACCCCTTTTCCCAAAAAAATGAAATTGAGAAAATGGTTCAGGAACTCCTTGATGCAAGCGTTATCCACCCTAGTATGATCCCCTACTCTTCTCCTATGTTCATGGTCCTAAAGAAAGAAGGTTCTTGGTGAATGTTTTCTGACTTCCGTGCCCTCAACAAACTTACCATTAAAGACAAATTTTTCATTCCTGTCATTGATGACCTATTAGATGAATTAAGTGGCGCCCAATTCTTTACTAAACTTGATCTTCATTCTGGATACCACCAGATATGTATGAAAGAGGTAGACATTTCTAAGACTTCC
>SNQJ01S0025068.1:167696-182630 GCA_010110895.2 Picea sitchensis
CAGGTCAAGCACCCCATCGATCTTACCCCAGGTGCACTGCTACCCAATGGACCCATCTACCGGTGCTCTATCCTGGAGAATGATGAAATCAAGAGGCAGATTCAAGAGTTGTTGCAGAAAGGTCACATCCGGTCGAGTTCATCACCCTATGGGAGCCCGATCATATTGGTGCAGAAGAAGGATGGGACTTGGAGACTCTGCATTGACTATCAGGCACTGAACAAGATCACTATCTAGAATAGGTACACGATCCCACAGATTGATGACCTTTTAGACCAACTCAAGGGGGTAAAATATTTCAGCAATATTAACTTGAAGTCTAGGTATCACCATGTATAAATCGAACCCTCTGATGTGTGGAAGACTGCATTGAAATACAAGGAGGGCCTTTTTGAATGGTTGGTCATGCCTTTCGAGTTGAAGAATGCCCCTGCAACCTTCATGAGGATAATGGACAACATCCTATGGCCATTCACCAACTCATTTGTAGTGGTGTACTTGGATGACATTCTGATCTTCAACCAGACTTGGGAAGAGCACCTCCACCACATCCGATTGGTCCTCCAAACACTACGGCAACACAAGTTGTATGCCAATTTGGAGAAATGCACTTTTGGCATAACCCAAGTTCAGTATCTGGGGTACATTATTGATGAGTGGGGGGTGCATGTGGATCCAACAAAGATCCAAGTCATTCGGGATTGGCTAGCCCCAACCACCCTAACAGAGCTCCACAACGTTTTAGGTCTTGCCAATTTCTATCGCAGGTTTGTGTTGGGATTCTCTCATATCACTTGGCCCTTGAGTCAAGTTACCAAGGGAGGAAATAAAGAAAAAAAAAATTGGTCTAAATATCAAGAGAAAGCGTTCGGGGAGTTGAAGCATCGCCTCTTCTCTGCACCAGTGCTCACATTACCAGACTTGCAAAAACCATTTGATATCAAGACAGATGCCTCTGACTATGCTATTGGGGCAGTCCTTACTCAACATGGGAATCCAATGGCATATCACAGTGAAACACTTTCTGACACAGTCCGAAAGTATCCCACTTATGAGAAAGAAATGTATTCCATTGTGCAAGCTTGTCGGCAATGGAAGCATTACATTTTGGGAAAGGAAATAGTCATCCACACAAACCACCGACCCCTGCAGTTCATACAGACACAAGGGAAGTTGCAGAATGATCGCCATCAGAAGTGGTCCACATACTTGCAACAGTTTCATTTGAACATTAAGTACAAAAAAGGGAGCACCAATAATGTTGTAGACTGCCTCAGTCGACCACTCATCGTGGTGCTAACCACTGTGCTCAACTCTTGTGGGCATGAGACTTCCTATTGGCCGCTTCTCTACACAAGTGATCCAGAATTCAGTCACACATACAATACACTCTTGGAGGGTAAGCAAGTTCCCTATTTTCACCTCCAGAATGCCCTGCTTTGTCACCTGGGACACCTTTGTGTTCCTTCAAGCGAGCGTGCCAAGATGATTTGGGAGGCGCACTACAGTCGGGTCGCTGTACATTTTGGGGTCTTTCTATTTTCCAAACCTTCGACAAGATGTCGAGAAGTACATCAAGTCCTGCACTACTTGCGCCATTGCCAAACCGACCATCAAGAAGCAAGGCCTCTATACTCTGCTTCCTACCCCCAATCGACCTTGGGAATCCATCTCTATGGATAACATGTCGGGCCTTCCTTCTACTAAGCATGGAAATGACTATGTTTTTGTGGTCATCGACCGATTCACGAAGATGCCCATTATGATGGCCTACAAGAAGAATATCACAGTAGAAGCCACTGCTAAAATCTTCTTTGAACGAGTGTGGGTACACTTTGGGATCCCACAGTCTATCATCTCAGATCGGGAGAGTAGGTTCCTCAGTACATTTTGGTCCAGCCTCTAGTCGATGCTGGACACCAAGCTCACCAAGTCCATAGCTTTCCATCCGCAAGCTGATGGCCAGACAGAGGTTGTCAACTGGATGATCGTACACATTCTGTGCATGTTCAATTCAAAGCATCCACACACATGGGATGAGAGCCTTCCCTATGTACAACACAACTAAAACCGAGCTCTCCATAGCTTAACTAGCCACAACCCCTTTCAAGTGGGTTTGGGATTCCAGCCACTATGTCCCATTGACATAGCCATGCCATTTGTGGCTACTCAAAAAGATTCAGCTCATGTCCAGTCTGAGGTTGATAAGGAAAACAACTTCATTGAGCACATTCAACACATCCGCCAACGGGTTCATGACATCTTAGACAGAGCCAATGCTAAGTACAAGAAGCAACATGATCAACATCGGGTGCCACAGAACTTCCAAGTGGGCGACAAAGTGTGGTTGTATTTGCAAAAGGAGCGCCTCGCTGGACCCCACCGTAATATTCATCCACTCCGATATGGGTCGTACACCCTCACCAAGGCTGTAGGGGAAAATGCCTTTGAGCTCAATATTGCACCATTCCTTGGTATGCACCCAGTGTTCAATGTGGATCGCCTTCGGCCCTACTTTCCACCTCTACTAGACACATCTGACATGGCAGAACAACTCATACCAACAGAGTTAAATCCAGGCTGCATGGAACAAGCCAGAACTAATCAGAACATGGATACACCGATCAAGCACACCCGAAAACAAAGGATACTGCTATATCAAGTTGTCAAAGCAGGCCAACTCCTTAACCAAGGCAAATGGCTCACCAAGGACCAAGTTTAGCAAAAGTTTCATCATCTCATGGAGGAACTCAACATAATGGGGACCATTGTTTCCTAAGGGGGGAGGAATGATCCAAGTGGATATTGGTGGACACCCACCTATTCCACTTAGATCCCCACCATTGCTTCTTTCAGTTTTTCAGTTTCCACATAGTTTACTATTTTTAGCAGTTTTCGGGTCTTGACCTTCCAAAGCCGTTTTGAGGGCTTAAACGACGTTTTCTGGGAAAATAGGGAGCACCATGGATCATAGATCATGTTTCTCATCCAAAATTTTTAGTCCTCAGTTAGATCTTTATAACGAGGTATGGAACGCGTCAAACAAAGATCGTATGCCAAAGTTACGTCCATGGGAAGTTGATGTACCAACTTACCCAAACGGGGCCCATAGTCTTGGCATTTCATCTCCTAGGGTTAGGTATTTGGATGTTTAGGGTTTTCCATTATTTCTCAATAATAATAGGCCTTCGAGCCTCATTGTAACACAGTTCAGAGGCCAGTAGCTGCCACATCTCTTCTCAGAGATAAGCTAACAGCGCCCTAGCTAGTTTATTTCCATTCAGTCTGTAAGCATATTTAAGTCATTTGTTATTAATGAAATGAAGTCTTATTTCTGCAACATCTCTATGTTTATGTGTATTTCTATATTTCATTGTGTTCCTACATAAATCCGGATCATGGAGCCACCATTGGCAATCATGATTTGGAAATTATTGACTGCATGGATGTAGAAATGAGTTTCTTGGGCAATGTGGCGATGAATAAAATTATGGGTGCTTCCACTATCAACTAGAATGATGACCTTCCTATGCTTGAGGGTTTGGGGAGCAGAGAAGCCAGTGAGAGAATTTAGGGAAATGACTGGTTCTACTTCGGGAGGATCTGAGGGAGGGGTTATGTCAGTGGTTTCAGGTGACTCATACACAAGGGGAGTTTCAACATCTTCTTTCGAAATATCCTCCAAGATGGCCATAAAAATGTTTTTTCCCTTACACTTGTTGCCCGAGAAATATTTGTCATCACAATTATAACAAAGGCCTTTGAGTTGGCATTCAGCCATTTCAACTCTGGTCAATTTTTGGATCTTTAGTGGAGCGGAGGGAGTAGTGGGATTTAATGGTTTAGTGCGAGGGATAAAGGAGGGTTTTCAGTTTTGAGAAGATACAACCTATTGTGCTTATTTATCTCTTTTAGTAGCCTCCACCCAACTCTGAGGTTGAGCCATGAGGACATAGGCCCGAATCTCATCCTTGCGGCCACTGATAAAACACTCTTGGAAAAAGGCATTAGACATGCCCTCTGTGCGAAAAGTCAGGCGCTCAAACGCATCTATAAAGTCTTCTACTGTGCCTAATTTTTTCAACTTTGTCAAAATTCCCAAATGGTTGGTGTCAGTGTCAAAGCGTTCATAAAGCTCTACCACAAAGTCTGTCCAAGCAATATACCCTTGACGGGAAGTTTTTCTCCATTGCCACCATTGCCAACGTTCTTGATCTAGATGGAGAACACCATACCGGAGTTTGGACAAGTCATCTGTAATGTTGTATAAAGAGAAATGATGATCTATTTGGGTTTCCCAACCAATGGCATTCGAGCCATCAAATTTGGTCACATCCAGCCGCGGAAGGCGTAGGTCATGTTGAAAGTGATGGTACTGAAATTTATGGGAATGAGAGAAATTTTCAGCTTTAGTATGTGGAGGTGGGTCAGATAAAGGGTTATCTGTAGGGATATGCATCTTGGTGCAAAGCATCGAAATGACAGATTCAAGCTGGGTAGTCAGGTCTTGTTTGATTTCCTCCATTGAGGACTATATGGTTCTATTGATGGCGACAACATTGGCACTGAGTTGTTTCACTTTTTGTTGGGTCTCGGTGAAATTAGATTGCAAGGTATTGAAGCGAGATTTCCAGTATTGGCTACGGGTATGGGCCATGATGACAAGGGAACCAAAATGGGGCGAGAGGCGTCAAAAATTTTGTTGAAAAATTATATGTATGAATGTGATAAGGGACAAGAGATGAATCCAATGGAATAGGTCTCAAATAATGGTGTAAAAATTTCCTGACTTGTTTCTTTTATTTTCTTTTGTTTTTTTTTGTTTTTTTTTACACCTATGGAGTTATACTCCGGTCTGAAGAATATTATAGTGATGAAATGCTCAAATTCTTAACTAGGAAGAAATGTGTAATGATTTGGCAACCCGAACACAGTTACGCGACAATAGATCTTATCTGTTTTAATTTGTTTATGTTTCTGTCCCCAAGGGTTAGATATTCAAGGGTTCTACAAATAGGGGTTTGCCTTGTCCTATAGCTCTCTAATATATGTCCAGGGTCCAACAGTAGTACTCGACCCAATATCTCAGGGCACTAACTAAGAAGGCTAGACCATGCCCTTAGCTGTACTACCCGAATACCCAGGTACTAGAGAGTATCTTCCCGAGTGTTGTTCTTGGTGGCACTATAATAGTCAGGCGACCGATCAATTTATCTAAAGAGGGCTTGAGATAATCTAGGTTGATCCGTACACAGGTGTTGTCTGATGCATTACCACTCGAAGGGGTACCAACAAGGGTTACAAGGGTGGCCAACAAATGTGCGCTTACGTACCACTTGTATTTCCTTCATGTATGAATCCCTCAACCATGGGTTTATGCATGTAACGAGAGATCTCTGTGGCTTAAAGACGCTGGAATACGTCTCTACCCTGAAAAAAAAATTTAACCCACAATTTATGCTGAGGAAAGTACTTTGAAGAATAACAACATAAATAACACTTTGATTCTGAGAGCAATGTTCACAGGCCTCTTCGAGGGGACAACCTCGAGTTGAGAAGAGCTCTATTACAAGAATATCCAATCCATGGTTCTCATACCATCAACTCCTAGTTATACTAAATATGTCTATCAAAAGAAGCATCTAGAGGAAAATCCTTCTAGAAGCAAAAGCTTCTATTAGGTCTTCTTACATTCAACTTATTCTATTTTATTGCAAGGCATTATTAATGTTGACCTTTATTACATCTGAATATATTGTTCTACCTATGTGCGGGTTAGGACCCTAACATAATGTGAATTCTATCCATCATAATACAATTAGCTGCATGGATTCTGGCAATACAAATAAAACAACCAAGAAAAAGTAATTGCAGTGTGTCAATTAGGGTTTTCTTTAACTAAGGGCTAGATTTATACTGCGTTGGGAATTTTACTAGTCGAAAACTTTCGGCGTTCACCACGAGTTTGCGGCTGTGCTAGTTACGGAGAGTGTACACCTCTTGGAAATGGGCACATTTAATCATCTTTTAACCATAATTTCCAATCCTATGGTTATTAGATGCTGGCATATTCTTCGTCGTCCTTCCAAATCAATGAATGAAATCTCATGTTCATAACTTTCTTGCATTTTTGAGGGCGTGAGTTAACCTGTTTATTTTTTAACATTTACTTAATATGATTAAAAAATTATTGTGTGACCATCTAATTGCCATGTTCAAATGATTAGCAAACTTAATTACGCCGATACGAGTACACCTATTGGCAATGGGCACAATTAATGAACTTTGAATCTAAAACCATAATCTGATGGCTAGCAATTGAAGATGATGGCATATTCTTAGTCTTCCTCCCAAATCAATGAATGAGATTTATTGTTCATAACTTCCTTCATTTATGAATGCATCGATTAACTTGTTAACATTTACCTAATCATATTAAACAATTATTGTGATACTATATGATTGCCACGTTTGAATGATATTTGAGCCTCATTAAAATTATTTATGAGAAGCAGGCCAAGTTTGGCAATTAAAATTTATGGGAGATAAGCTCTTCATATACCTTGAGGGGCCACTTTTGCCAATTCAAAGTTAATTACCATCATACACCTATTGGTAATGGGCACAATAAATGACCTTTTAATCTAAAACTAGAATACATATAACTTCCTTGCATTTATGAATGCATCCTTTAATTTGTTTATTTTTTAATATTTACCTAATCATATTAAAAAATTACTGTAATACTAGCACACTAACTAAACTCCATTACATTACAGATATCAAACACCTATTACCACAATTTAAATTCTTATTGCCAAGTTTTCGAATTTAAAATTATTTATTTTATTTATTTGAGATATGCACCTGATTACAATTATTTATCAGAGGCAAGCCACGTTTGGCAATTAAAATTTATGAGAGATAAGCTCTTCATATACGTTAGCACCGATCCAAGACTGTTGGTTCAGTCGCACATAAACGTAATGCAAGTAGGCAGAAGGTCGATAGCATGGTACCCACCACATCTGTGAGTGTTCCTACTTTTTTACCAGGAAGTGAGTACAGTTATCAGAAAAACGCAATGCTTAGGTCATTATATAGAACTGAATCTGCTGGATATAGGTCTGTAAGGGGTGCTTCTTGCTTCGTTGCGAGTGAAACTGCTGGCTTTGATACTACTAGGTCTTTATATAAATCTGCGGGTAATGGCTCTCGATCCGCTGCTGCAACTCCTTCACCCAAGCCCGGGTTCCTCTAGCCTTAGCCAGTGATCAAACTCAATCTCATATGAATGAAGATTTTAGTCCTTTGCTCAAAGCTTCAAATACTAGGGGCCTACCCAGCTAAAACCTTGTAGCTAGGAGAGGTAGAGAACAAAGGAATAATTACTCCGGCGTTTCAAATTTCACTGATGGTCGCAGACTATTTGTTAGGGTTATTTAATGCTCCCCAGCTATATACTAAACTATTTGTTAGGGTTATTTAATGCTCCCCGGCTATATACTAAACTCTTATGCTAAGGTTTGTTTATTGCTTCAACCGCGAGGTACAATAACGTTTTCAAATTTAACAGTTTGGATTTCCTATACCTTTAGGATTAAATTTTATTTTTATTTGCAAACACAATCTATGGGAATCATCATATACCTCTCACGCTGCCTGTATTCAATGGTTTTCTTTCAAATTAGATTTTTGTGGTTTCGGTGACTACATATTAGATTTTTTTAATATTGTAATTTATATGTGCCTACACCAGGTTTTCTTCGAGTATTCACCTATGACACTTCCCAATAACTTCATACAGAAAAGGACCATATTAGATTTAGATTTTTGTGGGCACTGCATATTAGATTTTTTAATATTATATGTGCCTACACCAGGTTTTTTTTGAGTATTCACCTATGACACTTGCTAATAAATTCACACAATGAATTCTCCCAATTTTTTTTGTTTATGAGATAGACTATGGATGGGGAAGTCCGTTGAGTGTGCAGGAAGTATTCACGTATACATCAAATATAATCGGAGGACTGGTGTTGTTTCCGACCAGAGGAGGAGGAATTACTGTGTCAACTCAACTCCCTCGCCATCAGATGGAGTCTCTAAAACAGATCCTGATGACCATCCGAGATTGAATATTCGTTCGTCTCTTTAGGTAGTTCTATACTGCTACAACTGTTTCTCTGGATCGTCAGCGATTGAATATGCTTCCTTTATTTAGTTAGTGTCTTCTATATTGTGATAAGTGTTTCTCTAGATCCTCTTGATTATTCCCGACTGAATACTCCGTCTATTTGGTTAGTTTATTCCATATTGTCAGAAGTGTTTAGCCATTAGAGTATGTATTTCTTAAATTTATGGGATATTTTCCATTTTGATTTTTGAAATTCCAAATCTTTTGTAATCTATATATTTTTACTTTAATCTTTATTTTTTATTATATTTTGTTTTTTTATCAATTTAATATGGATATATTGTGATATTTTTATATTCAGTATTTGGTATTTAATAAAATAATCTCTCCAAGTTAATATGTTAATATATTGTTATTTTTCCATGTTTACATTTCTATTAACCCATTATAAAAGACCATCATAAACTTGTACTTATCCAGTGTGATTATTTTTTAATCTATAAAATTTATTGTTATTTCTTATCTTTGAAGATATCCAAACAAGAAAATAAATTTACATATTATTATGAATATTATTATGATTATTCTTATGATTTTTATAAGATAAATCATTTAAAACAAGAAAAACTATTTTACATCATTTACAATATTTCTATTAATTTAAACATTTAGATCCTTCAAAACTATTTTTCATATTAGAGTATGTTTATTAATTTAGTCATTTAAATAATGAAAGTCTATTTTACATGTTACTAATTCTATCAAACTTAATCATTTAAAGTATGATGTGGCATTAAAAACTTAAGTTGTATGAGTAATGAGTATAGTTCAAAGTGCAAAGGAATACAATAGTTACAGTTTCATATTTATTAAACACATCATTCTTGGAATTGATACTTAGTATATATTTTGTTTCTAAAAAAATAATTATAATCTAAAAGCATGTCAACATTAACAAGGATGAAATTTCTAATCATGAATCTAAAAGATTAAATATAAACTAAAATTATTTAAACATCAACAAATATGAAAAATTTTCACCACTAATCTATATATTATTCATTCCACATAGATGTTGAGCAACTTGATCTAGAATCATGCCTCTCTTTGACATCATCCACTGACACGATTGTTGTGCCAAGAGGAAGGCCAAATTCCATAGATGCTTTCGTAATCACCCATAAGAATATTAAGCATCATTAAATAAATATCACCTCGATTCAAAACTTGGCTACAAAATGATCTCTAAAGGTTTTTCTATAGTTTAATGTTTTATGTATATTAAGCATCATTAAATAAATATCACCTTGATTCAAAACTTGGCTACAAAATGATCTCTAAAGGTTTTTCTACAGTTTAATGTTTTATGTGGTTAGTAGTTTACAATGCTTGAATATTTACCATGGTTTTCATGATTTAAGAATGAACCTTTTCATCTTCACATAACCTTTTATAAGCACATAACCTTTTATAAGGTTTTTAAACGATTTTGAAATGAGTAAAACTATCTTACATCTATTGTTATTGTTCCTTAAAAAGGAAGAAATGAAAGGGATAAGTAGATTTTGTTATTGTATTAATTTTTGTTTTGTTATATGGTATTGGTGTTTAAATAAAAACTTTAGATACAATTTACATAACATTTAGAAAAAAGAAATTCTTTTAAAGATAAAAAACAAAATCTCCATATAATTTCATATGTGTTTTGACATAATAAGTTTTACATAATTATTATATAATTAAAATTAGAATTGATAAAATAATTATGAAAAAGCTACATTAAAAAGAGAATGGTGGCTTGAAAGATATACTAGAATTGTTGACTACTAAATATCGAACAAAACTGAAAAAAAATATAAATAAAGAGTTGATTCCTTTTGCTTATATATTAAATCTCATTACCATGTATACATTTAATGTATAGTGACTAAAATGATTCATGACAATTAAAACTCATTTGAATTTCTAAATCTGATAAGATGTGTAAGTGTAAATCAATAAAGGTTTGGATATATGAGTTTTCTATATATTATATATTCTTGATATGTAATTATTTTGTATGAGGTAGGGTATAATAATAAAGAAATGAAATATATTGAAGGTTCTGATTAATGAATAAGAGAAATAACTGCAAATTAGCTACTCTCATGCATTATTTGAGATGTTTTATTCACTTTACAGTTAACTTTAATTCACACATGTTATTCACACCTTATTTAATTTGAGGACAGAATTATGTAACATTTTTACTTTCATCAAATTTACATTACGATATAAATTAATACATTACACAATATTCCTACCTCAATTTTAGTGTTGTTTATAAGTAAAGAAAAAAAAACAATCTGAATATTTAAGCCTACATTTATTGGTAATGGTCATAATTAATCACTTTTTAATCTAAAATTCTAATTTAATGGTTAACAATTGAAGATGATGGCATATTTTTAGTCGTCCTCCCAAATCAATGAATGTGATTTACTCTTCAAAACTTCCTTATATTTCCGAATGCATAGTTAACCTATTTACCTTTTAACATTTACCTAATCATATTAAGAAATTACTGTAGCACTATATGATTGCCACATTTAAATGATTAACCTTTAAGATTACCACTTTTAGATTTTCTCAACTGTCCAAGATTTCATTTTCTGACTGCCAGTGCATTTCATTTTCTAGCTGACAATGCATTTCAATCTCGCTAAAAAGCTTGGAGGCAGGTCGAGTTGGATTTCATCCCTCTCCCAAAAGGACGAGTGCCTCGTGTATTATAATTGGAATATCAACTATCGGTCGCTCACGTCTCCATCCCGTTTGTTTGCCGGCAGAATCAAGGGATTCAATAGCGGCTTTAACGATGTGCCCGATTGATCACCATTTCCCTCTCCCTGTACTTCTTGAAATGCTGCTTTCGTTTCGCTAATTAAAAGCTGTGGTAGTATTTATAAGCAAAGAAAAAACTAGTCGAGACGAGAGTTTCAACAAAACCTCTCAACCCAAATCTCCATATATTGGTGCACAACAAGATCACACTTATCAAGGTAATTTTTATCGTCTTTTCTTTAGCAAATCAAAATAATGGCACTTCTATCAGTTTATAAGGAGGAAAGGAATTTTTTATGGTCTTTTCTTTAGCTAATCAAAATAATGGGAAGAACAATCATTATTTTTAATTTGAACTCTAATTAAATTCATTTGGAATAGATGGAATTTTATGAGAAATTAAGAGATTAATATTGTATAATCTAATTACAATAATGAAAAACAGTAATCAATATTTTTAATTTTTTATTTAACATTTAATTATAATAATTTTGAATGGATAAAGTTTTATCCATATTAACATTGCCCTATCTATTTACAATAATTTCTCGATAAAAATTCAAAATTACAAGATGGCTAAATAATCCAAAATTCCAACATTGTTAAATATTGGCTATCTAAATTTAAATGACCATAAATATAATTTTTTTTAAAATCATCTCTATTTTTCCTGATTGTACCTTTAAGGCTTTGATATATCGATTTCATTCGACCGAATTCATACTAGAAATTTCAAAATACCTATTTTAGAGTGAATTTCAGCCCAAAGTTTCAGAATGTCTAGTGCATTATATGTTTCGGGCTGGGCGGTCTGAGCTAAAGCATTTCACTTATCAGTGGCAGCGCTAGTATGTCAAGGTGGTGGTGGTGGTAAGTGGTAGTATGTTGTGGTGGTGGTATGTATAGAGACCAGAAATTCCAACAAAATTTATGACGAATTAGACAATATTCCTACCTCAATTTGAGTGTAAACTAATCGAGTGTTTGTTTATTAGCAAAGAAAAAACTAGTCAATACCACACTTTCAGAAGCAACTCACAACCCAAAGCTCCAAATATGGATGCAGAACCATGATCGCAGGGCAGTTTTTAATTTCAAGTTTCAGGTCATTTAAATCTCAAAATTCCCATCGTAGAGGATGGTAGAGCCAAGAAAAACAAAGCCAAAATGCAAAAACGAGTAAGGAAAAATGCTACTCATTGTTAAATATATTGTACACTGCCAGCTGTACTGGACAGTTGTACTTTCTATTTCTGTCCTGTTTGAGCATATATAAGCTCGGCTATTTCCTATTGTAAGTATCCCTTCAGAACTCTTCAGTACTTCAACTTACTTCAGTTTTGTTCTGTACTGCTTCATACATTTGAATATACTATTATTTTCTCTCTGCATTTCTCTGTGCTTCACAATTGATCATGGTATCAGAGCGACAATAGTAAGCCTCTTCACACAGTCGGGAGAGCAACATGATCCTCATAGTGTAGAGCTTACACGCATCTTGAGAGCACGTGACACAGTCTTTTCACAAGGCTTGGAGAGCTGTCCGTAATACTCTTTAAAGATCGTCGTAACAAGCTTGCGGAGGAAGCAGAGCGTACAATGCTCGAAAGATCCTGGACAAAGAGAACGCAGAAGAAGAAACCCTAAAGATTCTTGTAATCTTTTCAAGAATCGTCAAAGATTGATGAAGAAAAGCCGGAGGAGGCGAGAAATTTTAAAGAACTCGAAAATTTCCCTCACATCTGTTAAAGATTGAAGCACAGAACAAAAAATTCATGAAATTCTTTCAAATCTTTGAAAGATTCACAAATCTTTTCTTTCGCAGGAGAAAAATCCGTTAAATTCGGGAAAGATCACGTCAAACACGCAAAGAACATCCATTAAGGATGCAAGATTCATCTTGCGAACAGATCCGAGGCGGGAAACCAGTACAGAAGGGAAGAAGGAGAGTGCGGAAAAGGCGAAAGAATTTCAGCCGTCAGATCTTGAACACAGGCCCGACAACCGTTGGATCAGCAAGAAGGTGCACGAGGTTTAGTCCTCTGCAGTGCACAGGAGTGATTTCGACCTGTAAAGTCGTGAAATCCCGACGTCATCTTGACCGTTCATCAAGAGACATGTGGCGAGATCTTATTTTATCACAAAATCGAGAATCAAGAGTTGGACGAGCGAAAGAATCTGCTCTCCAAAAACTCCGATACGTGAAATCGCGAAATCTCGAAACGATCACAGCCGTCCATTTCAGAGGATAGGTGGCAACAGATCAACGCATCGTCATATCGGCATTTCAGAGTTTGGAGTTTTCAAAGACCATTGCAACGGGACCTCGCAACTCGCGAAATCGCGATACGCGATATAGCGATAAGATCTCAGTCGTCCGTTTGTCCAGACACGTGGCGAACATCGCAGCGCCCGTCGGCATTTCGACATTCGGGGTTTCAATTTGTCAAAGAAACTTGACATCTCAACTCGCGAAATCGCGATACGCGAAATCCTGATCAGATCTCAACCGTTCATCTCTCCCGGACGCGTGGCACAAATCCGGCGACTCAGAAAAAGTCTCGATAAGCGACTTCATCGACTTTTCGGGATTCGGAAAATCGCGGATCCAGGAGACGAGAAGTCCGGAACATTTCAAATCGCGATATCCCGAGGAGAAATCAGGACCGTCCATCTGTTAGGACACGTGGAGGCGATCAAAGCGATTCGGGAAAAGTCCCGACAAGAAAAGGTCATCGGCATTTTGGGATTCGAGAGACCAAGAGGTCGCACGTTTAAATCGCGAAATCACAAGGAAAGCACACGACCGTCCATCTGCTGGGATGCGTGGCAAAGATCAAAGCAATCGGGAAAGTCCTGAAAGGAAACGTGCCATCGGTAAATCAGAGATCGGGAAATCAAAGGGACAGAAGAACTTGTCATCAGGAATCGCGAAATCCTGATTCGCGATATCCCGATTAGATCTAGACCGTCAGATCGCAGCACGATCTGGACCGTTGAAAAGTCCAAAGGCGATTTTTCACGTTTCGGCATTTTGCAAGGCAAAGAACAGGAAAATCCCGTAGCGCCTTAACATTAAAGCTCGTGGTCACATTGCAAGGAGACGAAGGGCCATCTAAAGCCCGATAAGCTTCCATCGGCCATCGGTGAATCGACAATCTCTGAGATTGGAGGTAAATACGAATTTTTTCCCTCTATTTTCTCAGCATTTTTTTTAAATGGCATCGACTAGCAATCTAGGCCCGACTCAGGGTCCGATTCTTCTTGGTAAGAATTACGAATTCTGGTCTCTTCGAATGAGGTCATTCTTGCAAGCACAAGAGTACTGGGAACCAGTGGATCTTGGCTATGTAGAACTAAACCCAGCTGCCCTCACTGCCATGACAAATGCCCAGAGAATTGCTCAGGCAACTCTGAGGACCAAAGAAAACAAAGCGAAATTCTGGATACAGAATTCTGTGGATGATTCGATTTTTTCGAAAATCACAGGCGCTGGTACTTCCAAACAGGCCTGGAACATCCTCAAAACGTCCTACCAAGGAAATGATAGGGTAAAAACAGTTAAACTGCAGTCCTTATGGACACAATTCGAGACNTCCTCAAAACGTCCTACCAAGGAAATGACAGGGTAAAAACAATTAAACTGCAGTCCTTATGGACACAATTTGAGACTCTCAGGATGACAGAGTCTGAAACTGTAGATCAGTTCATGACCAGAGTCATGGGGATCGTCAACCAGATCAGACTCATTGGTGAAACCATCACTGATCAACGAATTGTTGAGAAAATTCTCAGAAGTTTACCCAGGAAATTTGAAATGGTTGTAACAGCCATCCTTGAATCCAAAGATTTGTCAAGATTTTCAACAGATGAACTAATTGGTTCTCTGGTGACACATGAGACAAGACTACATCTCACAGATGAGTCAATCTCAAATGCCTTCCAATCTCAATTCTCATTCAGAAGAGGGAAAG
>SNQJ01S0025068.1:200379-212362 GCA_010110895.2 Picea sitchensis
AACTTTCCTTTAAATTGTAATGCATTTATACTAAGATTAGTGTTAAGGCATCTTGTATTGATATTTATAATATTGTGAATTGTGAAAAATATGTTGTCTATATGCATAAAATGGGTTAATAAATATTATATGCATAATGCATATAATGTGTTAATAAATATATTCCATTATTACCATAAAACACAATTCATATTTATAACTCATCTCAACTTGTATTTATATTTATAATATTGTGAAAAACACTATTTACATGTGTAATTTTACTATTTTATAATATTATGAAAAACATTATTTATAATATTGTGAAAACACTATTTTAATGCATTAAAATATTAATAAAATATTTTAAAAATTGTTAAGGTCAAAGTAAAGAATTATCCGATTATCTGTTATTACGAGGCAACATTGCAATATGCATGGAAAAAAAATCGACTTGCTAGATTTCAAATTGTCAAAGCCTGAACTTAAAAATTCTTACCAATCTTTAGGGTCCATGTTCTGTTTTGGGTAACCATTTTCTCATTTAGCTTGCTCGCTCGAATCATTATACCCATTATTTGGAACACAAATATGTTCATGATCACCCTTATTCCAATTCCCCTGATCAGTATCATAGGCTATTTAACACTTTTGTTGCGTCATAAACAGAGATGTGATGAGAGGGTTTGTTTTTCAATACTTCACACCATTGCAAGATCTGGAATTTACTGTCAATTGCCTGAAATTCCAATGTTTGATTAGATGCCACAACCACACATCTATCACACTCCTTTTCTTTTGCCCAAAATATAATTCTGGTGTTCGATTTCTATAAGGATACCTTGCTGGCACAATCCATCGAATTTCGAATAAACAAGATCGTTGGGCATTAATTCCAACATCTCTATAAATGAATGATTGCAATTCCTTTTCAAATGTACTACAAGTTTGCATTCTGTGATCACAAGGATTGATGGATAACAACCTGTCTTGCACACATGAAAAAAGGCGATGCCTACAACCATAACATCTTGAAATAAGATCCTTTAATAGGCGGAAAATGAAAAAAAACTTCTAAAACCAGTGATCCCAAATTTAAACATTAATAAACTTATAAACAAAAAATGGTTGATAATTTAATTAAACTTTAACAGCCTTTGCGACGAGACTTCTCTATTCAAATTCGATAAACACATAAGCATTCTCTCCCTGTACCAAATATTTACCAGCAACGGAGAAATAAATTTATAAACATTTGATATATTATTCTTCGGAGCAAATTTTACTGCTTACAATTTGAAAACGAAAACAACCAACAGACTACTGTTTACTATAGATGTAAAAAGAAGAGAATGAACCCCTGATTGATAACTCAATTTTTTTCCCGATGGAAGTTTGTCGAACCTCTTGAACACGCGGGCACGATCCACGATCCACGAACATGAACACGCTGTAAGGAGGCGGTCATGAGATGGCGACTGGTAATATGAAATGTTTGGCTGCATTAGGTTGATAAATGGAACGCGTGGGCATCAGACGACCAATTCAGAAGCAGAACGTGGGCATTTATTTAGATGCCACGGTTTAATCCTACTTAATCATTTAAACGCGGCAATTACATATCCTTACAGTAATTTTTTAATGTGATTAGGTGAATGTTAAAAAGTAAACATGTTAACGGATGCCTTGATAAATGAAAGAAAGTTATGAACAATAAATCTGACCCATTGATTTTGGAGGACGACTAAGAATATGCCAACATCTTCAATGCATAGCCATCAGATTAGGGTTTACGGTAAAATAAGGTTAAAAGATCATTAATTGTGGCCATTGTCAATAGGTGTACGCCTTTCGGCGTAAATATAACTTAAAGTTTTATGTTTGTAATTTCAAAATGTAATGAAATCAATTGTAATGTTAAGCCATGAAAAAAGCCTTTATTTCTTGTTGAACATCATAATTCAACATAACCCTCTTTCATTATGTTTGTATTTATGAAACACAATCTTATATCATATAATTTTTTTCATTTTATTAAATATTTTTCAAAACATTACCATATATTTGTATCAACCAAATTTAACGTTTGGAAACCAAGTAAAACAATATTTTGGTCATTTTTTAATGCCATAATGAGACATAAAATCAATCTTAAAGTATTGTATTTGAAATGTCTAATTGTGACATATAATCTTATTTTATTCATTCTTGAAAATCGTAATGCAAGGTATGTTGGATAGTTGGTTGTGATTTATGTGAACCTTGGTCAATCCTAAAAGAAGCCCTGAAGCAAGCTTGGAAGCATTTAGAAGTGATGGGTGTATTTGGAGAAGTCTAAAGAGTGGTCCCCTTATGGTGTAGCTTTAAGCATGGTCCTCGCGAGAAGATTCTTTGAAGAAGTCTACACGATTCCTGAAAATGTGGCTAAGTGGCTAAGTGCTTGAGAAGCCCTAGAGGTGTATTCATGAAGACTAATTTGTTGTTTGAAGAAAAAGAGGATGAAGGACATGACATATTCATTCAAAACCCTCATAAATGGATAGTCCTCATATGTCATTTCCAATGGTAGATGGTACATCATGTGGTTCCTCACGATTGAGGAGATTTTCCCTCTTAAAGATGAAGCCCCGAAAGCAAATGAAGAAGCCCCAGATATAAGGACAAAAGGTTACAAGTCAACCCCTAAAAAGTGGTTCAAAAAAGAATTTTCAAGTTGGACCCATTGTAATGAATATTAAAATAAATATTAAGGATATTGTTAGTAAAGTTTTCTCCAATGGAATAATCATTAAAAATTAAATTGAATTTTATTTGGGTCAAGTTGACCCTAAAAAGAGGGTGTAAAATCTAGTATAAATAAGACACCTAGGAGTCCATTTGTAATATAAACTCAAGTGATTTTTATTTGAGGCAACCAAGGAGATCTAGAGAAAAATTCCAAGGGAGGATGAAGTCTTGTGATGATGTGTTCTAAGGTATGTTATTTAAAGGTCATTTTACTATTTTCACTACAATTTGTTTTCTAGAATGATTCAAACAACCAAACATGGATGATATTGAGAAGAAATATCTATCTACCTATGGTAAAAAAATTCACTTCTTGTTCATTGCATCTTTGGATATACACTATATGGAAGATAGGGTTTTTGACTAGTCCTCAAACTAGTCTCAAACATGTGTTCTGAGAAAAACAATCATAACTTATTCATAGAGAATCCAAATTCTGTGAGACCAATTGCATTAGAAAGAGTACAATTTGTAGTATGTTGTGTGTGATATCTAGAACCTGATATCAAATATTTAGTGCATGTAATTCTCTACAATTTCACTCTCCATAATAGGCCAAAATTCAGCAAGGTCTTCCATTTTTGCTATAACTCATTTTCAGAGATGAGTCAAAGAGTGAAACTTGGAGGAATTTTAGAGACGATATTGAAAAATATTAGTTACAAGTTTCAGAACTTTATTCATTACATTTATGGAGTTATTCTTGTTGAAAGTTAGGGTTTGTGACTAATCCAAAAACTTGTCCTGTGAGACTGAAGTAAAGTCAAATGAAGATGTTATCCTTTTGTTGAAGAAGTTGAGGAAGGTATGTAGGTCTGTGATCACATACACTAGGTTTCTACATGAATAAAGGTATTCTTTATCTATACATTATATTTTGATGGTTATGATATATGCTTAACGCATATCTTGGATGGTTTGACACATGCTTAAGGCATGCTCTAGGCACACGGTTTGAGGCATATGTTGATGACGTTGAACATATGTGTGAGAGATGCTCTTAGTGATATTAGAATATGATTGAGTAGATTTGGCTTGTTGATGATTATGTTGATGATGAGATATCAATATCAGTGACATACATAGTGACAATGATAGTGGCAATGACAGTGACAATGGAACTGACAGTGATAGTGACAGCCTAGATGACATGTTGATTATCAATGATAGGTTGATTATCAGGGACAATGTCAGTGATAGGTTGAGTCTACACTTATATTTCAGGGTGGAAGGAAGGGGTAAGGAAAGGGGGTCGTAGCCTCCTTCGAGTTGAAGCTAGAGAATATAGGGGGCTTGAGCTTCCTTCAGGTTGGAGATTGTAATTCAGGGGGTTGTATCCTCCTTCCAGTTGGAGTTGGAGAATACAAGGAGTTGAATCTTCCTTCAGGTTGGATTTTATAAATCAGGGGGTTGGATCCTTATTCTAGTTGGAGCTAGAGAATTCAGGGAGTTGTAGCTTCCTTTAGATTGGAGATTTTAAATAGGGGGTTGGATCTTGCTTCTAGTTGGTGCTAAATAACTTGGAAGTTGGTGCTTCCTATGAATGTAATATCTTTGTATATAAGAAAGCATTATGTGGTTTTCTCCCATTCTGGTTTCCACATAAAACTCTAGTGTACTGTGTATTTATGGATATGATGTGATGCATTGTTTATGGTTATATGTTGAATGAAATCATAACTAATAAATAATTGATAAACTTGATGATTACATGTTTTGATTAAAAGTGGTAAAAATTGCTCAATATTGATTCACCCCCTTCCTCTCAGTATTGGTGAATATTCCAACAAGGTAACACTCAATACAACATAAAACCTCCAAAAGTGTTATCTTTGAAAAGTGAGAATGTGACATGAACCTCTTTTATTCCTTCTCAAATTTGACAATGTAAGGTAACCCTCTTTTATGTAACATCCCGCTCTATCGAGCACACTTTTATTGACTTATTCTTTGAGGACACTTGCGTGCAAGTGATTCAGTTATGGTAAATTATGATTTCATTTCGATTATGGATTATACATGGCGATGATGATGTGTTGTGACTTATTTTTATTTGATATATATGTATTGGCAGATGTTGTTGACAAGTTTTCCTGAGTGTGCACGACACATGACAAATTATGGAGGTTGATGGCATCAATGGACATCCTTAGACTCCAGTTTGAGTTAGGGAGTGTATTGTATTTTGTATGAGTATTTCATTTTATGCACATATGACATATGAGTGATTATATTATGATTTATCTATATGGATCATTGACAATGTTTTTGTCAATGGATGCAGGCTGATGATGATTGATAATTTGAATCACATAAGGAGTAAAGGGGCCATGCACATAAACCAGACATTGAGGGAGAGGTGTGGCAGTGTCCCTATCACAGCCTACTAGCACTCTAGTCGTGGCCCAAATGGTAGGTTAACGATTACCTAGTTAGACAAATCCATGATGTCGTGAGGGCGGACTGAGGCATTCACTCACAAAGATTTCTAAGGAGCGCGCAATAAGGCAAAGTCCTTATTCCTTAGAAGCCCTTAGTCTCTCACAAGGTCGACCGAGTGGAGTGTTGACTCCAAATCTAGAACAAACTTCCAAAACGAGTCAAAGGTTTTGGAACATGGAGGTGTGTATTGAAGGGCACGTCCTGTAATTAAAAACTTGAGTGAATAAATCTAGGTGGCCTAGAAAACATTTAAATGATTAGACATTGTTGGATTAAAAAAATTAATTAAGAAATGAATTTATTAATTATAAATCTGAATAAAATTCTAAGACTAAGCCTAAATCTAAGTTTAATTAGGGGACTAAATAAAAATTTTAAATAAATTAAAAGAATTGAGATAAATCAATTTCTAGAAAAAAGTGAGAAAATTAAAGGTTGGATAAAATGCACATGTGTGCATGAAAATAATAAAAGAGATTTTTAAAATAGAACGAAATAAAATATGAGAGAATAGGTGTACACATAGAATAGTATCTAGAGTCAAGCTACCACTAGTCAATAATTAATAATACACTTATGGAAAACTCAGCTTAAGAAGATTGTGTTAAATCTTGTTTAATTAATAATGAAGGGTTGTAATTAATAAAAAAACTTTTGCATGTATTGTGATTACGAAGATCTACACAATAAGTTTTGGTGTCACCCTTTGGTCTTCTAATCCTAGTTTCATCATTAAGGTTCCAATTTTGGGTTAATTATCCTTTACTTAGGAGCATAGGTTTAGTAACTTAGATCAAATTATTAATTCTTATTTCCTCATTGTAATTTTATCCTTGTTTGGTAATTAGTGTTGTTACATAAAGTAATGTTTATAAAATTAATGCATATAGGAAAGAAATAAATTGGTTTTCTATTAATTCCATTGTAGTATTCTATTTAATGGCTTACTTGCTAATGTTGAATTCATCGATTTATATCATTGATTAATATCAAATATTGTTAAGTAATTCTACAAGAAATAATATAGAAAGCAATGAATGGTTGGTAATTTAATCTTTAGTGATTCGTTAGGATATAATTTTGACCTACAATTGATGTACTAAAATAGTGTGCAACTTTAGATAAGGTAGCAAACGAGAATACCTATATACTATGTTATTACGATTAATAGAATGATTTAGATTTTTTGTTTATTAGACACAAAATTCAGAATAGGATTGTGGGTAAGGGAAATAGATACCTCCTTGTTCTCAAGATCAGTCAACAGTCCTGAGACCTTAAATGGTCAAAATAAATCGGATGAATCCTGGACTTGAGTGTTGATTATGTGTCTTGGAGGTCTTAACCTTGCAGGGTAGGTTTGTGGGTAGTCAATTGCTATCTTATGTGATATGTTGATTTGAATAATAGTGATGTTGTATTCAAATTTTGATTGTGTGTTGATGTGATGATATTGAATGTATAGTTATTAATATATGTTTTCATGCATATCATTTGTCCTAACAATTGTTTAAAAAAAATATATTTACCTCGACTGTACTCACTTATTTGATGTCGTAATGGAGTGGTTGTTACATTTTATTACTTTTTGAATGTCACAATGCAACATTTTGTGTTTGTCTCAAATAATCTTCTATCATATATGTTGTCATAGTATAGATTAACTAACCATATTTTCTTAATTTTTTATTGTCATAATGGAACATGAAACCTTTTAAAGTATTATGTTGAAATGTTGAAATATGACATAAGGCTCTCTTATTCCTTCTTGAATGTCATAATATGAGGTAATCCTCTTTTATTTTTTCTTGAATGTCATGATAATGTGAGAAAACCCTCTTTTATTCTTTTTTTGGACATCAAAAAAACAAACCCACATTTATCTTCACTAAATTATGTTTAAATGCTAAATCTTCAATGGTTATGTTGCATTGTGCCATTCATCAAGGATTACGTTGCATTTAATAATGTCTGAAAACCCTTCTTTACTCTTTTTTTTTAACATCACAAAAAAGAAACATTTTGTGATTATGAAACACATTCTTCTATTATATAAATTATTGTATCAATATTTGTAAAATTAATAAAATATATTTATATCAACCAAAAACAATTAACAATTATTGGAACCATAGGTTATCTAACCCTATTTCTATAATTTGTGAATGTCATAATGCAAATAAAATCAAAATTAAAGTATTATCTTTGAAATGTTATTATATACATCGTGGTATTTTATTACATATTTAGAAAAGTATATTACCTTCTTTTTATATCAACAGAAGATAACATTTGGAAACATATGTTAAGTAACCATATTTGATCATTTTTTAATGTGGCAATGCAAGAAAAAAACAAACTCAAAGTATTATGTTTGAAATGTTAGAATGTGACCAAGACCTCTTTTATTTCTTCATGAACATCATATTATGAGGTAACCCTATTTTTTTTTTAAATGTCACAAAGTGACCTTTAATGTTTATGAAACACAATCTTCTATCATATTTTATTAAATATTTGTAAAAAAATTACCATATTTTATATAAACCAAAGTCAAACTTTAAAAACATAAATTAACTAACCATTTTTTAATAATTTTTGAATGTCATAATAAAACATAAATCAAAATTAAAGTATTATGTTTCAAATGTAAAACTTCTTTTTATCCTTCTTAATGTCATAATGTAACCTTCAATATGACATAAAACCTAAAAAAATGTGACATAACCCTCTTTTATTTCAGGGTGAATTTCATAATAAGAGTTATCCCTCTTTTATTCTTTGTGAATGCCACACAATGAAATTTTATGTTTGTTTGAAATAATCTTCTATCATATAGTGTCATATTATAATATATGGTGTCATATTATATTATATTCTAACTAACCCTCTTTTCTTAATTTTTTTTATTGTTGCAATGGAACATGAAACATCTTAGTCTCTTTTATTCTTTGTGAATGCCACAATGAAATTTTATGTTTGTTTGAAATAATCTTCTATCATATAGTGTCATATTATAATATATGGTGTCATATTATATTATATTCTAACTAACCCTCTTTTCTTAATTTTTTTTTATTGTTGCAATGGGACATGAAACATCTTAGTCTCTTTTATTTTTTCTTGAGCATTATACTGTGAGGTAACCCACATCATATTGATGTAATAAAGCAGAGGAGCCTATTCACAATATTATAGTATATTTACTAGAAAGAGTCGTAATAATATTAATTTTCACATGGATTTTATTATATTAATATATAATAAATACATATATACTCGATAAATAATATTTATGGAAGTTATAATGGTATTCTGAAATTGATAATATTGAATTAATAATATTATTTTTATAATGGTATTCTGAAATTGATGTAATATTGAATTAATAATATTATTTGTTATCTAACTCTTATTAAAATATATAATAATGTTTATATAAATATATGTTAAAAAAAATTGTATTAGCGATACATTATAAATGATAGAAAGAGTCGTAATAATATTAATTTTCACATGGATTTTATTATATTAATATATAATAAAATACATATATACTGATAAATAATATTTATGGAAGTTATAATGGTATTCTGAAATTGATAATATTGAATTAATAATATTATTTGTTATCTAACTTTATTAAAATATATAATAATGTTTATATAAATATATGTTAAAAAATTGTATTAGTGATACATTATAAATGATAATGTTATGAATGTATTATTTATGAATTCATTTATAAGATTAATTATAAAGATTATTGATTGGTTATTTCATATATTATTAACTTAAATTATGAATAAATTGTTATGTCATATTGTGATTTTTATAAAGGTCATTGTATTGTGATATTCCTTGAGGTTTATGTTGGATTATGACATTACTAAATAGTTATGTTATATGGTGATATTTATTGGTTGTCTTATGTCGAATCACTATATTCCTCAATGGTTATGTCGCATTATGACGTTTCTCAAGGGTTATCCCTCAACATAAAATTCCTAAAGCGTTATGTTGGATTGAGCACGTTTGACCATAATTGTGTTGTATTATAAAATAATATAAACATGCTATTATTCATATAGTTTACAATATAGCGATGACTTCAATAATATTTCATGTCGAGACACTGAGAACTTGATAATATGATTATATTTAATGAATTGTTCATCTTGGTTGACTTATGTTGACTTGCAAGATTCTTAAAGGGTTATGTTGCATTAGGATGTTGATCAAGGGTTATGTCTCATTGTGATGCTTGACAATGATCATGTTGGATTATGACATTCCTCAATGGTTATGTCACATTATGACATTCATCTTAGCTAGCTTGTGTCAAACTACTACATTATTGAATGGTTATGCTCCATTGTGATGTTCATTAAGGGTTATGTCACATTGAGTTTAGTTAACTTTTTTTCCATGGTTGTCTATGACTAACTATGGTTGAATTTGGTTAATCATGTTTAATTGTGGATGAATGTAGTTGACCATCATGACCATTGGTAAATATGGTTGACTATGAATGACAACGTTGACTATGGTAGACTATAATTGACAATGTTGACTATGGTTGGACATCGTAAACTTTAGTTGAGTATGTTTGGTCATGGTTAAATATGATTGGTAATGGTAGACCATGATTACCATGGCTGAATATGTTACCTATTGTCGACCATGTTGGCCATGTTAACTATGGTTACTCATGGATAATCATGTTGACTATGGATGAACATGAAAATGTTTGTTATGATCCTACCTTCTTGATGCCCTTAAGTAGATAAATAGGTTTCTATGTATGGAGACCATCTTCAGTAAATAAGGCCCATGCAATATTGTGAAAGCAATAAATCTAAGAAGGACCTACTAGAAGGTTTTACCTACTAGAAAGCTCCTTCTCTAGAATGTTCATAGGAGGTAGTTAGTAATATATAAATAAGAAGAAGAAATGTATGAATGTAATGTGAAGTTATTTATAATCAGAGTTTTTCTCAATTGGAGGTTTCTCCCTCAAAGAGGAAAGTGAACATTGCTTCCATCAATAAAGGTGTATTATTTTGTGGAAATTGTGTTCTTTATTTGGCTATTGTGGTTGCATTATTTCATATAAAGTTTGGGTAAAATCTGTTATTTTTTCTCCATATATTTCAATTTACTAATAAAAAACACTATAAGTGGTATTATAACACATTCATGGGAATATATTTTACAGCATTTTTTAAGGCGAGAGATGTGTTTCAATGTCTATAAAAAACACATTGATCTATCATTTAATGGGTAAGAATATGGTATGGGAAGCATACACATAGGAAAAAAAAAGAGGTTCTTCCTAGTTGGACACCATTTTAACCCTTGTTTGTATCACTTTGAGTAGCACCACATCACATAGACCCTGTATATGGAATTCCACTTTCACATACCCTAGGGTATATTGGAAGTCCCCTAAGTCACCTAAAACTAGCTTTAGTTAATCCATGCATCTGTCTTTCTACTATAGTCGCACCAAGAACTTGGAAGTACCTAGGTAACTCGGTAGTATAGATAAGGGTATGGTCAATCATCCTTAGTTAGTGCCCTGCAAAATTGGGCCGAGTATTAATGTTGAATCCCACGTGTCTATTGGATAGATATATCACCTAGCACTCCCTTGTCCTCAATACGCTATAAACCCTATTCCGTGTTTCTACTCCTTTAAATTCTTACATAAAAGGTTGTATTGAGAATTGGTGCACTAGAAACCTTGATTCTTCCCACCAATCCATGAAATTCCTATATAAAATATAGTACTGATATTTTGAGCATTCTGTCGATGCAATATTATTCAGGCATGAGTATAAATCAATAAGAGTTAAAAAAAAAACAATATGGGTCCTAACCACACCCTTATTTGGGACCTATCTCAAAATAATGATCGTGTCACATTGATAATCATGGCACTGCACTATAGTAATAATTTTTGGTGGACTCACTTTCCCCATTACTAGGAAACTATCTCAATAGACCCATAAATAAGTGTTAATTTCCTTGGTACCACTCTCTAGTATTTTTTTTGTTATGGAGCCCGATTTCTACGGTTACTAGAAACAACGAGACAAACACGGGATTATCCTCCTTGTATACTCAATTTTACGTGTTTCAATATAAAATTTATTGCATCCACTCCTCTACTTAGAAAAAAATTGCTTCTATCAATGAAAATATCACTGAACTAGACTTAGTCCCAAAAAAACTATCTCAACTCATGACAATATATAATCAATTCAAGGGTTATTAGTACGAGAGCATTCCATCCCAAGTAGAGGGAGATGAATCATCCAATCCCATGGGGCTCCAATCTCACTCATTATCTCTTGAACTTATGAATCAAATGTGGCATTGAATCCCTAAAGTGGATATCAACAAATTTGATGTCTCTAATCCCATAGACTAGGTCACTCAAATGGAGCATTATTTTTTCCTACATGGCATCTTCAATGACTTAATGACATAATAAATCCCATCGAGGTTATATTGTTTGGACATAATTTTTCTTAAACCTCCATGAATGCATTGAAATAGACACTAATTATTTGGGATACCTGGCCAAGTTAAACAATCTAGTATAATTAAAGAGTTCATCTCCCGTTTTTAGCAACTCACCATCCACGTCGAAGGAATGTCATATACCTTATTTAGGGAATGATTTATTAATAGTTTGAAGGAAGATATACATGCCCAAGTTTCAATAACTCATTCTACTACATAGTTGGGAAAGCTCAAAAAGTGATGA
>SNQJ01S0025068.1:214752-236540 GCA_010110895.2 Picea sitchensis
TAATCGGAAACTGCACGTCGGTGAGGGGTGTTGAATGCTGGCCTGCTAAGCTACAAGAGATTAGCCGGCTTTCAGTTAGTGTTTACGACCATGGCCGGAGACCAAGTACAAGTAAAAGTATGTAGGGTTTCAATTGTTGCACCGGCCATCCCTACTATGAGGCATCGCATGTTCCTCTCCAACTTTGATCTTGATTCGGTAGCCGAAAATAACATCCGGGTTATTCTTTTCTACAAACCAACAGTATCAACTACGGAGGAGGAGTTTTGTGTGATAGTGGAGAATCTTAAGAGGAGCTTATCGTTAGTTCTGGTGGACTTCTATCCATTCGCAGGTCGGTTGGACTTGAATGGAGGAGAATCCGGTCGGCCGGAGGTTGACTGCAACGATGGGGGAGTCGATTTCGTGGAAGCATCGATTGATATGCCCTTCCAGGATCTAGAAAATAATGATTTTCAGCACCAGAATTTCTTCCAAGAACTTGTCCCCATCCAGAACGAGAGCTATGAAGCTTCGCTTCTTTCAGTACAGGTATGACCTAGCCTAAGATCTATTAGTCACTGAAAGTGATGTTAAATCTAAATGTATTAAATAATTTTAACAGTAATACCATTTGTATTTGTTTGGAGTAGGGCATTTACGTTTCTCCAAATTTGTCTAACACCGATATATCTCGCTGGTGCAGGTCACTGCTTTTCTTGGAGGTGGAATTTGCATGGGAGTCCGTCTTCATCACGTTATTGCAGACGGAACGTCCTTTTGGCATTTTATGGAGTGTTGGGCGGAACGGAGCAGAGGGATTCCTACTTCGAAAAAACCTCACCACATGAGAACAGTCTTTAAGCGGGACAAGGAGAATTACGCAATACCCAATATTTCATGGACGACTAAACAAGTACTCACCGATCTCAGTAAGGAAGCGTATATTTCCAGTGTTACGAGAGATGATTTACTGCCCATCAAATGTACCGGTGACGCTTCCGAGGAGAACAGTGAGAACATTAGTACAATCCAGAAATCCATGCTTCCAGAAATAAAACTGGAAGCCTCAAGTTTTCATTTCAGCGAAAAATTGATCAAAAATTTGAAGGAACGATCCGGAACTTTCTCTTCATTTATAGCAATCGCCGCACAGTTTTGGAGATGCATAATGAAAGCACGAGAAGTCCCACAGGAAGAGCAAGTTGATATTGAAGTAGTAGCTGACTGTAGAAGCCGGGTAAAGCCACCTTTACCTCCAACGTATTTTGGGAACTGCGTAAGCTTCGGTTATGCCCGGACTACTGTGAAGGAGCTATTGGAGCAAGATATCCGCTTTGCTGCCCGTCTCATCCAAGAAGCCATTAAGTCCTGCACCACAGAGGAGCACATCAATAATGAGATAGACTGGTATGAATCTCAGATAAACAGCAGAGGCCTGGTTGATACTGAAAACGTATTAGGCGCCCGCTACATTGTTCACACAATAAATTCTCCCAAATTTCCTGTTTATGCGATAGACCATGGATGGGGAAGTCCGTTGAGTGTGCAGGATGTATTCATGGATGCATCAAATATAATCGGAGGATTGATCTTGATCGCGGGTAGAGAAGGAGGGATCACTGTGTCAACTAAACTCCCTCGCCATCAGATGGAGTCTCTGAAACAGATCCTGATGATCGTCCCCGATTATCCTCGGTTGAATATTCATTCGTATCTCTAGTTGTATACTCTTGGAAGTGTTTCTCTAGTCATCGCCGATTGAATATTCGTTCTTTTATGAGCCTCTGTAGATTCCAATTGAATATTACTTCCTTTTTTTAGTTAGTGTCCCCTATATTATGGTAAGAGTTTCTCTAGATCCTCGTGATCTATCCCTGATTGAACAATCCGGTAGATTTTCAATGTTAAATTTATGGGATGTTTTCCATTTCAATATTTTATATTAAAATTCCAAACATTTTGTATTTTATGTATTTTTTATTTTTTTGACTTTTTAAGATTTTCAATGTTAAATTTATGGGATGTTTTCCATTTCGATATTTTATATTACAATTCCAAACATTTTGTATTTTATGTATCTTTTATTTTTTATTATATTGTATTTATTTTCTATTTTTATAAAATTATAAAGAATCAAATTGTAATATTCAATAATAATCATATGATTTTTTTAGTTCAAATTTCATATATGTTCACGAGATACTATATAACTTGAAATTGTCTTTTGGTAGTAGAGTAAGTTCTATGAGAATAGCTCATCTTTAATAGGTTAACTTGTCAAGACCACATTAATAATATTAATGTGATTTAGTTTAGTTAAAATTTCATATATGTTCACGAGATACTATATAACTTCTAATTCTCTTTTGGTAGTAGAGTAAGTTCTATGAGAATAGCTCATTTTTAATAGGTTAACTTGTCAAGATCACATTAATAATATTAATGTGTTAGTGTACATTAATAGACATATATTTAGCAAATTCATAATATTTTTTAATAAAATGTGTTAAATATACATTTATCTATGTATACTATATGAATTAATATTATTAATGTGGTTGTTGTTACTTACCAACTAACACATAGGTATAGGGTCAAATTAATAACATGATCATATTTAAGAATCTTCGTATTATAATTATTAATCATCACATATTAATGGGTGGGTGCAAGCTAAATTAATATTTCCCTAAATTATTTTTTAGAGATTCGTAAATTAATATATACAACTATTTTACAATTTTACTATAATCCCAAAGATTATGTATCTAACATTACCTCCTTATCCGAAGGGTTCTTTGTATGTTCGAGGATCTTTTTGAACTTTTTGAACTTTTCTCTACTTTGGTGAAGATCTCTGTAATTTTCTCACTCGTGGTACAATGTATCAGTCAAATGGTCTTGGACTCTACAAGATGTCGAATCAAATGGTACTCTGTGTTGAAGTGCTTGGTTTGATCATGGAATCTAGGATTCTTGGCCATTTTGATTGCGTAAGTGTTGTTAATTAAAACAGGAGTAGAAATCACCTATTCTCCTGCAAATCCTCTAGTATCTTCTTAATCCATACAATCTTCTTTCTCGCCTCTGCAACAACCACATTTTTTGCCTCTGTAGTGGAATCTATTGGAACATGATTTTTTGCATGATCTCCAAGAGATAGTGATTGATCCAAGACTTGTGAGGTATCGTGAAGTAGATACTCCATTCTCCTTATCCCCATCAAAGTATGAATTTGTATGTCCAACTATTTTCAAATCATCCACCTTGGACTATTTCAGCCCAAAGTCTTGAGTTCCCTTCAAGTACTTTAGAACTCTCTTTGCAGAACACTAATGTCCTTCACAAGGTTTTTGTATGAACCTAGAAAGGATTCCAATTGCAAATGAAATGTATGGAGTAGTAGTAGTAAGTTAGATAAGACTCCCCACAAGTTGTCTATATTTAGTTGTATCCTCAAATTCATTCCCTTCTTTTGATGTTAGCTTTATATTTTGTTCAGTTGGAGTAGAGAGAGGATTACAACTAGCCATGCCAAATTTGTTCAATAATTCTCCAATGTAATTTTTTGGGGAGATGATCAATTCATGCATTGGATTTTGAGTGACTTCAATATCCAAGTATTAGTGAAGATATCCCATATTTATCATCTCAAAACCCTGTCTTCAACTCTTTGCTTATTGATGCAATATATATGATTCATTGTTCCATGATATCAAAACATCATATACATATGATTCATTGTTCCATGATATCAAAACATCATATACATATACCACAAGATATATAACAATTTTTCCAACTTTCTTGACAAAAAAGTTTCATCATCAAGATTTAAATGCTTGAAATTGATCTTAAAAATATGTTGAATTAACTTTTCATACCATGCACGAGCTGATTTATTTATGCCATACAAAGACTTGATGAGATTGCATACCTTATGTTCTTGACCTTTCATGAAAAATCCTTCTAGTTGAGACATGCAAACATTATCCTTGAAGTCTCCATTCAAGAAGGTTGTCTTCACATCCATGTGATGAATCTTCCACCTATTATGTGCTACAAAGCCAATAATGCATGAATGGTATCCCATTTTTTTGTGAGGGAAAATGTCTCCTCATGGTTTATGCCTTCTTTCTTTGCATATCCTTTCACCACAAGCCTCACCTTATGCTTTTCAAGTGAGCCATATGATTTGTATTTGTTCTTGTAGACCCACCTATAGCCAACTGGTTTGGTTCCAAATGGAGGATCCACCAGCCACCATGTCCCATTCTTGATGAGAGCATCATAATCCTTCTACATGGATTTTTTTCACTCAACATGGGAAACAATTTATTCAAAGGAATGTGGTTCAATTTTAGTAGATAAATTACATTCACAATCGAATGAAACATCCATATATTTTACATCACATGTATATGAATTATCTACATCACTAGAATCTGAATTATCTACATCACTAGAATTTGAATTATCTATAATTTCTCCATCTTGTCTTGTAGATCTTTTGATTCATGTATTTCCAACTTTATTAGGATGAACACTTTCAAGTGTCTTTATGATCCATTTTGGTGGACCTTTTTAATATGGTACAAGTTGCTCTCCACTTATTGATATGGTGTTTCATTCCCATCAAGGTTCATCCCTTCACACCTCTCAATCATATCATCCTATTAAACTTCCTACTCTAATAAAATGGCTATATATTCTTCATGAGGGGGAGATGGCACTTCAAAAGGAGTTTCTAGAGATTGATCTAAGAAAGGGATACCCCTTTCAAGATGTGGAAGATCAACATCAAACTTATGATATTTCTTTACATGGGTGAATTTATCTAGATAATCAAGTTGTCATTCAATTGTCTTTCCATTCTTGGTGGATTCAAGAGAAATGACATCTTTGGAAAGAATGAATTTATTTTTTACCTCATCACAAATATGATATGAAATGGTGGTATTTGAGTACCCCAATAAAATTCACTTTCGACTCCTTGTACCAAGCTTTTTTCTTTACTTCTTAGGAATTAATGCATAGCAGGTGGAACCAAAAAACTTGAGATGCCTCACTTAAGGAATTAGGCCATTTCACATTTCATAAGGATTATTTTTCCCAAGAGCATGAGATGGGCTCATGTTTTTCACATACACTATACATAGAAATGCATCAACTGAAAACATCAATTTCACATTCTTGAAAAATGTCATTAAACTTACAATGTTCAAGAGTGTCCATTTCATTCTTTCTGCTACACCATTTTATTCATAATTGTATGGAACAATGGTTTGATGTTTAATTAAATGTTGACGAATATAGGTTTCAAATTCATTACAAATATATTCTCTTCCATGATCAATATGAAGAGTGTTAATACTAGATTGTGTTTCATTTTCAATCCATACATGAAAGTTTTGAAATATTTAAAATGCTTGAGACTTACATTTCAATAAGTAAACCCGACACATCCTGGTGTATTCATCAATAAAATTCATGATATATTTATTACGAAAAGAAAATGGAGTAGGCATCGAGCTAGATAAATCAGAGTGTATCAACTCTAGCTTTCTATGTGCTCTTGAAGTGGAATCATGAAAAGGATTCTTTTTTTGTTTACCAAGGATACAAGCCTCACATAGCTACAAATTCCTTGCAATGGTAGACAGAATATAAACACCATTTTTCTTCATCATACAAAGACTATCATAGTTGATGTGCCCAAATCTAGCATGCCACAAGAGACTAGAAGACAATGTGCCTTGATTATGATGACAAAGGTATGGAGAATTATGTGCCTCTAAGGATGGTCCTTTCAGCTTCAATAATATTCCATCCTCTCATCCTTTCATGATGACCATGTTGTCAAAATACCTCTTTATTTCAACTTTTCCATAACAAATGTGAATAGAATGGCTATTACAGAATATGTATTGTGCGAATAGATTAAACCTCGCTTGGGTTACCAGACCCCTATAACAAGACATAAACACTACAAGTAGACACTAACATCCCTTTGAACTTAGTTTGACCAATAAGAAAGAGAGAGGGAGAAAAGGCATGATGTACCTTATTTTAAGATTTGTCCTCGCTACTTCTAGTCCATGAGCTTGATATCCAAACTCCCTGGCACAACTTGATACCTACAATGGGGAGAAAAGAGAAAAAACTTTATACTACTCTAGTTGATTAGGTCAAAAAAATTCATCTACAAATATTGAAGAAACAATATACAAGAACATGCAAGAATACACAAGATTGAAGAAAATAGGCCAAGTATATTCAAATGAGAACCCAAAGAGAATACTCATAGACCACAAATGATGCACTTGAAGTCTCTCCAAGATCTCCTCTTCCATCCCTTGCATGAATATATGAAGATCAAAATGATTATACTCTAACTGATTACTTCCCCGAGTATCAAAGGTTTGATACCTTAAATATTCCCCCTTTTCACCTTGGAAATCCCTCAATATATAGGATTAAGGGGCACAATGACCATGAGAAAATGAGGGACTTGGTTAAGAATATGGCTCCTTGAGGTTTGGATAAGATCATAAAGTGAATCCCAAGAATAAGGGTTGAACATAACCAATCTAATCTCAAAGAGTTGTCCCATAGAATAAGGTGGAGCAGACCCCCCTTTTCCATCAACAGGAATGACGCTCGCCCCCAGTGAGGGACAGGGCACCACCATAGCAGTGGTGCTCCCCTAACAAGGAAGAGGGGGCACTACCCTTCATAAATGCTAAAAAATGGGTCAAATTTTCAAAGGAAAAAGTGTTTTTTGACTTAGAAATGATGGGTTTCCTCCTCCCGTATGACTTAGGGGTCATGAAAAACTATTTTAATAGTGTCAAGGGGTGGTGACACCTCACAAAGTGAATGCAACACTTGAGAAGGTGCATATGAAACTTGCAACAATGCATGTGACACTTACCAAGGTCCATACTTCACTTTGTGACACTTGTGACACTTAGGGTGGGAAATGAAAATGTGACATTTTGATGTGTAACAGATTCCCCCTAAAGTGTGAGGTAAGAAGAGAAACTTATGGTTGAAACACTTTAAAAAATATTCAATGAAAGAATGTTGGAGTGGGAGAACCTCGTAGAAGCTGCAAACAATCATCACACAATATTTATATATGTTCCATTTCCGAGGAAGGCATACCTATGGTCAGAATACTCAAGGAATGATCACTGACCAATACACTGCGGATCCATGAAAATAATGACTAAGGATATGGCCACCAAAGTTACAATTTGGTTCCATACCTCCATGACATGAACTGATTTCAGCCACAAAAAATAAAATGTGGAGCTACGAGACAACAAAACATAGCCATGGATCAATAGAATGTGGATCTATGTGAATATATATATATCAGTAAGATTGATAGCATGGTGATTGTACTAAAATATTTGACATGCTCAAATGATCTCCAGTGCAGCCTAGGCAAATCATATAAGAGAGTGAACACCCAACCCAGGGTCTTCTTCATGATCCCGATGTCGTATGAATCTAGCCATGTGAATAGATGTGATTTAGGAGCATTGCTCCACCTCAGCAAAAGTGCTAGCAAGCCAACACATAGGCATGTAATGGAGAAAGGGAGAGACATTGACCCTCCCATTTTTAAATTTTAAATCTTATCCAATACAGATTTTTGCATTGTAAGGATATAAGAACCGAACCATACCTTTGTACAGGTAGTGGGTAGGATTGCCTTAAAATGTTTCTTGTAGTAGGGCTAGGTTGTAGTCATGCCTGGATCAACATTTATGGAATGTAGCCATAGGAGTATGGTGTTGTAACTGAGATAGTGATGGCACTAAGGTGGTGAAGAGGATGAGATCGTAGAGCCCTCTTTTGTGATTAGGAGACTTGAGAGAAGAGATATTTGGGTAGAGAGGTCTTAGAATCAGAAATCGGGATAGAGTTAGGTTAGGATAACTTGAGAGAACTGGGACTCTGTTGTAGTCCATCTTTTGTAAACATTTGTATAGACACACAGAGACAATAGAAAATTAGTTTTTCCTACATATGGTGTGTTTAGGTATTTGTGGTTATTGTTATGATTTAATATGTCATTCACATTCTGAATGTATGAACTGGTGAGGTATTGTAGGAGTTTCAATTGTTTCTTGTCTTTGAGTTTGGAGTGCAAGGAGTGCACATTGTCCGCAAGGAGTGCGTTGATAGAGGTGAGTTAACCTCAGAAGATCTCAAGAGAGATAACGTTGAACATTCATTAGCAAAAGTGCAAGGAATAAACATAAAGAAATCTGTGTTGAGTTCGTAAAGAGACAAATTTATTGAACACTCTATAAGGAGAAGCTCTGTAAGGTGTGCATCGAGCAAGGAGAATGCTAGGAGGACGAGAATAATTTATTTTCAATAAATCCTTCGGATCTGAGTTTGACGAAATCCTAGAAATGCAAGAAGTGCGTGGGAGATCGAAATATTCGACGAGATCGAGCTTAGAAGGGACAACGCAAAGAGTTTGTAGGAGACGGACTAACTTAGAAGTTCTAAAACTCATAAGAGATAATGTTGGGAGAGCCAAGTGAGACCCAAGATAGTCGGGTTTGCAGGAGAAGTTTCAAAGGTTGAAACCTTTGAAAACATAACAAGTATTCCAAGTCGGGAGAAGTTAAAAGCTCAGGAGAAGGAGCGAAAAAAACCATAATATTAGTTGTTGAGAGGAGCCTATACCATTATATTAGCGTCCAGTGACATAAGGACGCACAAAGGAAGAACATATCACATCTGTTGGATCTGAGTGAAGAGGATCAATAATCATTGGATCCAGACGGAGGTGCACGAGCCTTAACGTTGTGCACACATAGGAGAGCGGACTCGCAAAAGTCCCCAAGTCGAGAAGTCATTTGGGACCATCCACCATTTTGGAGGACGCGTGGCAGAAATCTATCGAGTTGGGGTGAAGGCTCTCCAGGAAGAATGACCACACAGAAGGTTAAAACACCCGAAGCTCGAAGAGTCGAAGAGCCGAGAGCTATCGATCTGCAAAGGGACACTTGTCAACAAATTGAGATCTCCGGGTAATTTGTAGTGAGGTTTTAGTTGAGAACTAAGATCATCGAAGCCCAAAGAATCGAAAAGAAGTTGGATCGTTAGATCCAGGAGGGAACGTGGTGAGAGATCATGAATTCTAGGAGAAATCACTATGGGAGGATGCGATGGATGAAAGTTTGAAATCGTCGAAGCCCGAGAAACGAAGCAACTAGGAGCCATCGATCCACGAGAGGAAAAATGTCGTTGGATCGTAGACTCTGGGTAAAACATTCGCAGGAAAGCTGAGTGAAGGGAAATTGAAATTTGAGAACGTTGAAGGCCGAAGTCCTAGAAACGACGAGAACCGTTGATGTGAAGGTGGACACGCGGCGCCAGATCTAGGACTCTAGAGGAAAGTGGAGGAAGGACAGGTTCGAATACCTAGAGAAGATCTCAGTCATTGGTCGAGGAAAGATTCGTAGGACCGTTGATCTGGTTGAGGAGGCCAAAGTCTCGAAGCAAGAGCCGAGTCGTCGATTAGAAGGACACATGGCGATAGATCGAGTCATTTCGGAGAAATCTCTCAGGAAGAAAGGGAGGTTTGAAAATTGAAAATCTTGAAGGTTGGCTCCGCAGAGGAGATCGTGACCGTAGATTCATGGAGATAGGTGGTGGCAGATATTTAACTCCTGAGGATTGGAGTATGGAGGTAGTGAGGGTTTGAGACTTCAAAACTCTGAAGTCTAGAATTGCGAATAGATTTTGTCCGTTGATCCAGAGGAAGTAGATCTAGTCCATAGGATTTGGAAAGGACAGATCTTTATCGTCAATCTAGACGTACCATCAATATCAGGAGATCGACAATCTCAAAACATTTCGGGGAATTGAAGGTGCATGAGATTTAATAGGGAATCACATGGTCATGCGAGAACGTAGCCCAAGGACCTTTAACAGGGAATCACGTGGTCATGCGAGAACATAGCCTGAGGACCCATGCAAGGAAGGGGCTAGCACCCACGAAACGAAGAGCCCCCAAAGTGCGTAGGCAGAGGGTACGGGTATCACAAGACCTGTGCCTAAAGAGGAAAAAGGGACTTGTGTATAGCTGAATTAGATTCAAAGAGGAAATCGAAGATTCAATCTAACTCAGGACAAGGAAATATCCAAAGACCGGGAGGTCGAAGAACCCTAGGAGGGGAGGGGGGCTGCATAAGGTGGTATCAGATCTAGTTTTTGTCTATAGATTTCAGGCGAATGTGAGAGAGGAGAAGGCCGAATTTTATTTGCAAACAATAGACAAGAAGATGGTAAAAGGAGATAATCTGATAATATCGAGTGGTATCAGAAGAAATTAAAATTTGCTTGTAGACAGCAGGTAAAGGAAGCAGAGTACTAATCCTCTATGAGGAGGTTGTTGCACATGAAAAACAACAAAAATTTAAATAGCCAAGTGAGTTGTAAGAGAAGATGGAGATGCTCTAAGATGTAGAGTAATCCATAGACTTGCCAGGAAGGTAGGTTGAAGGTGGAAATGGCTACTAAAGGCCATGAACGTGGTCGAAGAGAAGTTTGCAAGCAAAAATGAAATCCAAAGATTGATCTAAATCTCAATGAGATAAGGGAAAGGATGGAACAAATAGAAATGAGGATGCAATAAGAGGCAAAGGTACACTAGAGGTACAAATGTCCTCTGATCAGGAAGGCAAAATGGCTTATTCAAAAGTTGTTGGCCAAAAAACAACAACAACATTTGAAAAGGTGGTTGAGGCATGCTGAAAACCTCAGTGACACAGAGGAAGAAGTGGTTTATGTCTGTGAGCCAAAAATTGGGAGACACCTCAGTGATGAGGAGGAGGTGAGATCAGACGAAGATCTCATAAACTGCCAAGTGGGAAGAAATGGAATTTCAAGTTTCCAGGGGGGCAATAGAAAGAGATCAGTGGAAAGTCTCATATACTGCCAGAGGAGGAGTGTTGAAAGCTCAAATTTCCAGGTGGGCAATGAGATGGGGTCGGTTGATCTCATAGACTACCAGGTGGGCAGAAGAGAAGTCCCAAATTTCCAGGTGGGTAGGGGGAAAGAAATGAGACTGTCAGAAAGTCTCAAGAGCTCAAAAGTGGGTTCAAGTTAGAAAGGAGTGTTGATGGGTGAAGATTCATGTGGCTTTTAAGACCATGTGAATGAATATGATGAGAAGTTAAATACTATCACCATCCAAGAGGAGGATCAGAGGAGCATTCTGATTATTGGAGGGATCAAGACATTCCTACCAAACAACCAAGTAGAGGCCAATGCACATGATGAAGGTGAAAAAACAAAAGAACAAAGATAGCTAGCATAAATTGTCAAAGAGGAAGAAATGGAGTAGACACTACTGTCTACCCCAGCATAAGGAGAAGAGCATTCGACAAAATTGATCAAAATTTTCAGCCAGGAAGCTGAACAGGAGATGACTGTAGCAATGAATCTTGCAGCATAGGAGGAAGCATACAACATGTATTTTGTTGAGTTGTATGATGAACTAGAATACCTAGAGAGAAGGGTAATGGTGGAAATCTTGCACATACGATAGGTCAAGTTGGAGACATATGGATGAGCATACCAGCCAAGAGAGCAATTAAAGGAAGTTGGAGATATGCCAGCGGGAGAAATGACATAAGAAAAGTTGTCAGAAGGAGGAACTGAGCAGTAGCTCAATGATGGGACTTCAAAACTGAAGTTTGCAGCATGGTGGCAAGCTAAGGCCACATGAGGTGGGGAAAGTTGCAAGGGAGATCAATTTGATCTACCCACTGATAAGGAAGAGTTGCAAATGAGAAGATTGCATAATAAGAGCCATCCATTGGAGCAGTTGGGCAGAGTAATAAAAGAGATAAGAGAGCTTATGTTGAGGTCAACAAAACAAGCAATCAATAAAGGGAAGATGAACAGGGGAGAGCCTTCCATAACAGCGGGGAAGAAACATAAAAAGAAGCAACAACAACAGCAACAACAACAACATAGCTGGAGAGGAGCAAGAGGACAGCTTCAAGGAAAATTTTGGGATCCAAGAGGATTTTGACACTAGAGGAGAGGAGCTCATGTATTTCCTAGCAGTGGAGTATGATGCAGGATCATCGATCCACCTCAGGAAAAGTGCCAGCAATCCAGCACATAGGCACGTAATGGAGAAAGGGAGAGACATTGACCCTCCCATTTTTAAATTTGAAATATTATCCAATACATATTTTTTCGTTGTAAGGCTGTAAGAACCGAGAAATACCTTTGTACAGGTAGTGGGTAGGATTGCCTTAAAAGGTTTCTTGTATCATGTATAGGTCATAGTCAGGCCTGCATCAATATTTATGGAATGTAGTCGTAGGAGTATGGTGTCGTAACTGAGACAATGATGGCACTAAGGCGGTGAAGAGGATAAGCTCGTAGAGCCCTCTTTTGTGATTAGGAGACTTGAGAGAAGAGAGATCTGGGTAGAGAGGTCTCAAAAAAATAAATAAGAATAGAGTTAAGTTAGGATAACTTGAGAGAACTGGGACTTTTTTGTAGTCTAGTTTTTGTAAACATTTGTATAGACACACAGAGATAATAAAAAAATAGTTTTTCCTGCATATGGTGTGTTTATGTATTTGTGGTTATTTCTATGATTTTATATGTCATTCACATTCTGAATTTATGAACTGGTGAAGTATTGTATGATTTTCAATTGTTTCTCATCTTTGATTTTTGAGTGCAAGTAGTGCACATTGTTCATAAGGAGTGCGTTGACAGAGGTGAGTTAACCTCAGAAAAGCTCAAGACAGATAGCATTGAACCTTCATCAGCATAAGTGCAAGGAATATAGAGAAATACATCTGCGTTGAGTTCGTAAAGAGACAAATTTACTGAACACTCTGTAAGGAGAAGCTATGCAAGGTGTGTATCGAGCAAGGAGAATGCCAAGAGGGCGAGAAGAATTTTTTTTCAAGAAATCCTTCGGATCGGAGTTTCGAAATCCCAAAAACACAAGGAGTGCGTGAGAGATTGAAATCTTCGAGGAGATCAAGCTCAGAAGGTACAATTCAAAGAGCGTGTAGGAGACAAAATAAATCAGAAGTATGAAAACTCAGAAGCGATAACTCTACGAGAGAGAAGAAAGACCCAAGATAGTCAAGTTCACAACAGAAAGTTCAAAGGTCGAAACCTTTGAAAATAGAATAACTATTCTAAGTCGGGAGAAGTCAAAAGCTCAGGGGGAGGAGAGAAAACAACCATTAGATTAGTTGTGGAGAGGAGCCTGGACCATTATATCAGTGTCCAGTGACATAAGGAAGCATAGAGGAAGGACAGATCCCATCCGTTGGATCTGAGTGCAGAGGATCAACAATCGTTGGATCCAGATGGAGGTGCACGAACCAAATGATGGTACCATCCATCATTTGGGAGTATGCATGGTGGAAATCCATCAAGTTTGTGAGAAGGCGCTTCGGGAAGAATGAGCGCACAGAAGGTTGAAACTGCCGAAGCCCTAAGAGCCGAAGATCTGAGAGTCGTCGATCTGCAAAGGTACACTTGTCAATAGATTGCAAGCTCTAGGTAAGTTGTAGTGATGTTTCAGTTGGGAACTGAGATCGTCCAAGCCTAAAGAATCGAAGAGAATCTCGACCGTTAGAACTAGGAGGGCACGTGGCCAGAGATCGTGAATTTCGGGAGAAATCACTCTGGGAGGATGCAAAGGATGAAAGTTTGAAATTGTTGAAGCCTAAAAAACAAAGCAATTGGGAGTTGTCGATCCACGGGCGAACAAGTTTTGTTGGATCATAGACTCTGGGTAAAAATTTTGGAGGAAAGCCGAGCGAAGGGAAATTGAAATTCGAGAACGTCGAAGGCCAAAGTCTTGGAAACGACGAGAACCGTCGATGTGAAGGTGGAGACATGACACTAGATATGGGAATCTGGAGGAAAGTGGAGGAAGGACAGGTCCGAAGACCTGGAGAAGATATCGGTTGTTGATCGAGGAAAGAGTCTTAGGACCGCTGATTTGGTTGAGGAGGCCAAAGTCCCGAAGCGGGAGCAGATTGATTGATTAAAAGGACATGTGGCGAGAGATCGAGCCATTTAAGAGAAATATCTCTGGAAGAAAGGGGGATTTGAAAATTGAAAATCCAAAAGGCCATATCTGTGGAGGAGATCATGACCGTAGATTCATGGAGACAGGTGGTCGCATATCTTTAACTCTGGAAGATTGGAGTACAGAGGTAGCGAGGGTTTGAGACTTCAAAACTCCAAAGTCTAGAATCGTGAATAGATCTCGTTCGTTGATCCAAAGGAAGTAGATATGGTTCGTAGGATTTGGAGAGGACAGATCTGAATTGTCAATCGAGAGGTACTATCAAGATCGAGAGATTGATAGTCCCAAAACGTTTCGAGGAATTGAATGTGCGTGAGATTTAACAGGGAATCGCATGGTCTCGTGAGAATGTAGACTTAGGACCTTTAATAGGGAATCACATGGTTATGCGAGAACGTAGCCTGAGGATCCATGCAAGGAAGGGGCTAGTCGAAAGGGGATAGTTCCGATGAAACGAAGAGCGCTTAAAGCGCGTAGGCAGAGGGTGTAGGTATCACAGGACCTGCGCCTAAAGAGGAAAAAGGGACCTGTGTATAGCTAAATTGGGTTCAAAGAGGAAACCGAAGAGTCAATCCGACTCAAGACAAGGAAAGGTCCAGAGAACATGAGGTCACAGAACCCCAGGAGGGGAGGGGGTCTGCATCAAGATGATTTGATGTCAAAAATGGTATAAACCACTTGATTACTAGTCATTGATTTAAACTGTTAACACGTACAAGGTAAATCACCAATGATGTCAATGAATCCAAAGGTACCCTAGTACATTCCAGTGAATGTGAATAAATGAGTTGAGGTTGAACACTCATGGAATCATTCAATCAGAGGCCAATGATGTAAACCAACCATTGGAAGCGAAGACGCCTGTCATTGAGGCATGAAAGTCCCAAGGTACTAACTGGTTTCTAAGTCTAATTCTCGGATAATGTGTTGAATTTTATAGGAAAAGACTCATCAAAGGAGGGCCTTCATGTATCCCCCATCATCGACACAAACCAAACACAAGAAAGTGATGTAATATGGTGAATCGAATAAGTATGGAATAACATAAGAAATGGAAACTAGTAATATTGCAGATGGATGGTTTGAAGTGAAACTTCCCTTGAACATTATGAAGCACAACAACTGACTTGGAAGCATTGACTCAATGAGTACCAAGAACACAATGTGATGACAATAAGTGCACTCTTTGACTGGAACGAAAAAATATAGTGACACATGGAATTGGCATGACTCAGAGACAAGTAGATTACCCAACTATAATATGAGATGCAAAAAAGTTCCATGTTCAAGAGAGACAATAGTTTCCATAAAGGAATCCAAAAAACTGACCCACTTCCTTCAATTTTTCCCCCATCCAGATAGATGAGTACCTCTTTCTTTTTTCACGAGCTTGAGGAGGGTAACATATTCTCAATATAGCTCATCCTTTGGTTGAGTCCCTTGACATATGTTTCAAGAACCCAAGGAAGGAGGGGTTCAATCCCATGTGGGTCCTGGAAATTGGAATCACATAGGTCCTTCAATGCATAGTTTTACGAGCCCAAATAAGGTAAACTTAGTGGTTTTCCACGTTTAGAGAGTCTGAAAAAAAATTAAAGATGACTCCATGGATGACTTTTTTGTAAGTTTAGTCTCCCAAGCCAGAAAAAAGTGTAAAATAATACAGGGTATAACTCTTCTAATCATGCTTGATTATAGTAGTCATTTTTCGTAGTTAGTCTCGCAAGGCCCAAAAAGAGATAAACTACCACTTGAAAGATTCACTTTCAAATGTTTTAATTAGTCTGAAAGGAAGCAAGATCACTTGACGATATTTTCATGTTTAGGGAGTCTGAAAAAGAGCTTAAAGGATAATCCAAATAGTTCCCAATGTAATGTCCAAAGGTTTCTAATGATACCCATGGATAGTTGGTACTTTCCCCCCAGCTGCATGATGGAAGCTAGTGGATTTTCTCTAGCATGATGTTTTGAGCCTGGCGATTTTACCCCTTAAGCTTCGTTTCATCCACCAACATTGAAGTTGTCACCAATTGTTGTACCAGATGGAGAAAAAGGGTCAACAGTCAAAGACGGGTGAAACAAAGGTTAAGTTACAAGATCTAGGGGAAGACCCGACTCAACATCTATGAGATCTACTGAAAGAATTGACTAGACGAGTGAGGCAGTTGTTTCATTTTTTAATGAACTTGACACAGGAAAATAACTCTGCTCATGACCAGGTACTACCAAAGGATCAAATAATTCTAAGGTAGGTTTCATTTTTACACAATATTGAAACTAGAAACTATGCTTGAGGCTCTTTGTTTCATTTTTTAATGAGCTTGACATAGAAACAAGAACTTTTCTTAAACCCGGTTTCATTTTTTAATGAGTTTGAAATAAACAAATAAGTTATGATCAAATATGGGTTTCATGTTTTAACGAGTTTGAAAGAAGGAAATAAAGTATTCTCAAATACCTCTACTTGATCATGGCTTCCAAGAGGATAAGGCTCTAGAAGGTACACATGTCAAGGGACAAACCTCAATCATGGCTTCCAAGAGATCTTTGCTAGTTGGAAAAACTACACTCTAGAAGGAATACATGTTGAGGGTCGCGATAGAAGTAGGGAGACTTGTCTCTAATATCCCTATCGAAGAGATCACCATGTCAACTACTGGATCTAAATCATAATAAGGAATACATCCCTTCTTGTTTGGAGTTGAACGCATGGGAAAGTTTTCTACATAATTGACCTATGATAGGGTAGATCTCGCTGGAATTGAAGGATTGTTAACAAAATTCAGATGATTTACCATCATATGACTTGATATCCTGTTGAATGGATGGCTCTTCTCCCAACTGGAGGCTTCAACGGAAATCAACGGTTGCGACTTAATAAAATGTTGATATGGATGGATCTCCACCAATTCGGAAATTCGACACTCCAGGGCTCCGATACATGTAGTTCTTGTGTCTCTCAATTCCCCTGAAGTGATGATCCTTTGAAGTACTTACATTTCTCCTCCTGGTTAATCTAATGGTCGAGAAAGGTCCCTAATGGATCTTAGATCGACGATTTTTATGCCTTCATGACTTCAGGCTTCGACATTTCTCACTAACAAAAACTTGGACACTCTCGAAGTCACATACTTTGGGAGATGACACATCAGACTGACATCATCTAGGGTGATGTGGACCCATGGCATGTGTTCCATGTGTCACTAAAAAATAGATAGATCGGGGTCCAAAAGGTATTGAATCTGGGTGACAAGTGTCCCCACATGACCCCCTACCACGTGGCACATTCCACATCATCAACCACACAGATGATTCCCAATCAAAACTCCAAATCTCATGGCTCGTGTGGCTTCACAGTTTTACACCTCCATGAATTCGACACTTTGGGGCTTCGACACTCTAAGGTTTTTCTTTGCAACTTACCTCATATTCACCATAGTGGAAAAGTTCCAAATACTTAACTTCACTACCCTTCTACCACAACTAGATATGACGGCCCGCAACACTCTTGAATTCCTCCCCTTAGAATAAATAATGTTCGATGGGGATTCCAGGACTTCGGCACTCCGGGGCTCCAAGATGTCGCAATTCATAAACGTTTAAAACTCTTGGAGTGAAAAATCCCGAAGTGGTCAATGTCGGTTGACTAAGATCAATGGTGGAGATCCCTTCGTGCCTCCCATTAGATCGAATGGATGACGAGGCTTCATAACTCCACCCTTTGACAGTTCAGGCTTTTTCAACCTACCAATGTAACACCCTGTTTCCCCTAGTTTGTAAAAATAATTAGACTGGCCAAGAACTATGGAAAACTCATAAATGTGAATATGTGATGTAAATGTACCTTGAGGAAAAGGTCAATAAATGTGAATAACATTATGAATTTTATTACAGGACTGTTGAGAGGGGATGTGCAGAAAAGGAGACCACGATGGTGGTGGAAGGCACCTGGAAAGGTGGCGTTAACTTCCACCGAGAATTAATACCGTATTTGGACTCCACTAGACCGAAGAACCAAAAGCGGCTCACTGGCCCCGAGTTAAATGTCTCGCAGGCTGGTACATAGATAGCTTAATGAGGGATGGGAGGTGAACTGCCCATCCATAGAGCCATCAGGCCTAACCAGCGTGAGGGTAATCACGCCACACGAAACCTCGCAAGAGGATAACACATGGGGTAGAAGCGATTGTGGGGGGGACGCGAGGGGAGAACTCTGGCAATACACAGAGTGAGTGATAGTAGAGAGGAAGGAGAGTAACCTTTTCTCCTGGTCACTGGCGGATAGAGACGCAGTCTCACAACATCATGGTCTCATCTTGGGGGTGGCTAGTGGTAAATCTGCTGGGAGTCACTAAGCCTACGGTTGGGTGGAAACAAGCACCCCTCTCAGCAGTTTCATAACCCCTGGTGTTATTTCTGATAAGTGTTTTGCCTTTGGCATCTTGAAATATATGTATATGTTCATTCTGATGATTATGCCCATAAGCTGTGAACCTGTGAATGATTTCATTTTAAAAATGTCTGTATGGTATTTTGATTAGTACTAGCAGTTGTATATTTGTATGGAAGGACTATGTATGGATTATGTCATCATGAATTATTACTTACATGTGTATTGATCTAATTCAGACTTCATGTATGGTTCTCGGGAGAGCGATACCCTTATCTGTTTCAGATAGTACCCTGGGTACACCTTCCCATAGAGATACCCTTCTCAAAAGCCCATCAAGAACCTAGAGGGAGGACGTGGGGGCGAAAGGCCCTAAGAAATCTCAGATAGGTGTTGATCGACGAACGAGATTTGATCGAGAAATCTATGATCACTCATGACCGTAAGATTTGGTAAGAGGAAGCTGGAAAGTTAAGGGTCTTAACTTTGATAGATGGTGAACGACGGACAAGATCCTGTCGGGAAATCTGCAGTCACCCACGACCGTTAGATTAGTAGGAGGAAGTAGGACGTTAAATTCCCTACCACTTTGTTTTCCTGTGCCTTCGTGGCGTAGCGAAGAGTTTAGGACCGTGGATCCCCAAAGTCCATGAGAGTATCTCGACCGTGGATTTCTCCATGTTCAGGAAGTCGTGGGAGAGCCCACAAGTTAGAAATCTGTGGAAGTCATCAGATTTCGGCTAAAAAACTCGACAGCCGTTGGATCTGTCATAAGATACCCGAGGGTTAACACCCCAGTGGATCGGGGTTTTCCATTGTGGAAACCCCGAAATAGATTTGAGCCGTCTGATTTATAGAGGCCACGTGTCGTGAGATCTCCCATTTCGGGAAATTGGGAATCGCGGAATAGAGATTTCTGGTGACAAGAGATTGGGACTTTCCATTGTGGAAACCCCAGGATAGATCTGAGCCATCCAACTGACGGAGGCCACGTGTCACGAGATCTCCCATTTCAAGAAATCAGGGATCGCAAGATCGAGAGTTCTGGTGACAAGGGATTGGGACTTTCCATGGTGGAAACCCCGGAGTAGTTGTGGACCGTCCGATTTAAGGAGGTGACGTGTCGAGAGATTACCCGTTTCAGGAAATCGGGGATCGGGGATTCAGGAGTCCCTTTGACAAAAACTCAGGCTCTTGCCTTGACGAATCCTGACCCATAACATCGGGACGATAATAGGTGGCTAAGTCCCGATGAACGGATGAAATTCCTTCGGGGAATCTCAGGGTCTGTAATGATCGTCCGATGTGAGGAAGAGATGTTGGCTTTACGCTGGGGTGTGAATGCGCATAAGGGTAAGTAGAGAACATATTTGGATGGCTAGAGTTCACTCGCCCAGATCTACGACTGAGGATTCATTCCAGAGCCCCCTTTCCATTCCGCCTTTAATGGGGGGGGGTCCGGAATTGGACGCGCAACTCTCGAACAACCCATATTAATCCATCATGATCAACGATGATCAGGAGGATTCCAGACCCTCCTTTCCATTCTGCCTTTAATGGGGGCGGGGGTCCAGAATAGTGTGGCATGTGAAGTGGGGCCCCGTCCTATCATGTCAACTACCGTGTCCCATTTCCCTCTCCACCACCTGTATTCCACTTAACCGCACGAGGGGGCCTGTTCTCATTGGCTATTCTCTGCACCTGTTGGGATTTGTCCCTATCGGTCGATCGCTAGCCCTGTCGGGGCTCGACGGTTGCAGAGTTGAACGATTAGACATTACTATAGCGCCGAGGCACGAAATACAAATAGGAACTATGTTCAAATTGAACCGTGATCATGACCGCGATCACATGGGAACGGAGAAAGAGAGAAAGAGCTAGCTTGCACTAGGCCTCCATAGGTAATTCGGGGGTTCTGATTCGGCAGAAGACCGGAAAAATGCGATTGAGGTAGTGGGTATGTGACAAAGTGGTATCAGAGCATGGTTACAACACTCGGCCTGATTGGGCTCATGCACAAGTTGCGCATAAGCTCCATTCGAAGCACTCCTACAAGGAGTAACCCCCTAACTTAACTCTCTTGTCCAAGATTAAAAACTTGGAAACAAGAAACCGACTGTGTATGCATGTGAAAGAGTTATAAGTTCATGCACATATTATAAAATGTATTTAACTCTTGACTAATAACCATCGTTTGTCTTTTCACCCAAGCGGACAATCGGCCACGGGAATTTACAGACGCAGAGAATGGTGACACCCCAAGAGATGGGAGAAGGCTCCCGCAATAGAGACGAACAGTTTGACGAAAGAAGAGCAATGGGAACCCCTCCAAATCTAGCCGAGACTATGATGAGTCTCATGGTTGAATTGCAAAGTTGCAAGGACGACAATGAAAGGATGATGAAAGAACAAGAAAAGCAAACCGAAATTAATGCAATTTTACTGCAGAGCTTATCCAACCTACAACGACAAATGCAGCATGAACCCAAGATGCAGAAACATGGTCATATCAGTGGCCATACTGAGAGGAGCACCTCAAGAAAGGTCCACCCCAGAGGTAAGGGATCAGTGCCGGACAATTCCACTGAGAAGGAAGCTGGCGATTCAGAAGGCTCTTCCAACAACAGGACCAGTTCCTATTCTCGAAGAAAACAGAAGAAACAAAAGACTTCCAAGGGTCATAAATTTGAAGAATTCAAAAAGGCCAAACTCCCTCCTTCGACGGTGAGATAAATAAGGGAGAGGAAGCCAAGGCCTGACTACTTGGATTGAAGAAATACTTTAGATTCCATGATTTTTCAGAGAATTTGAAGGCCAGAGTGGCCACTTTCAATCTGAACGGAAAGGCTTCCATCTGGTGGGAGGATCTTAAGAATATGAAAGGGGTCCGCGAGGAGGACCTGTCTTGGAAACAGTTTGAAAAGTACTTCCGGAAGAAGTATTTGTCGGAAAGGTATTTCGACGAGAAGGCTAAAGAGTTTTATGAACTCAAACTGGGACAAATCACTATAGAGGAATATGTCAAAAAATTCCTCGACTTATTGAGGTATGTAACCTACATCAAAGCAGAGAAGGTGAAGGTGCAATGCTTCATCAGTGGGCTACCCAAGGAATACCGAGACCGAATCGAATTTGACGAGCCAAAGACCTTAGAAGACACTATTTGAAAAGAAACATATTGTCATGAACAATATGGACATTGGGCAGAGTCTCGTGGAGACTGGAAACAGAAGAGTGGTTCGAGATTTCAGAAAAAGGGGACCAAACCCTCAGGATTTAAGAACTACAAGAAGAACCCCA
>SNQJ01S0025069.1:23718-36022 GCA_010110895.2 Picea sitchensis
AGAAATATGTCATTCATTAACTGAATAGAGTAATTGTTGTATTTTTAAAGTAATGAAAGAAATCAGATATGGATGAGACATTAATTAATTTATATCATTCTGCAATAGACTATGATAGATAAAGTAGTCTATAATCCATTGCAAAGAGAAATGCATAAACTTGAAACAAAAGATTGATATTATGAAAGCGAAAGTTGTAGCAAAACATCAATTTCTATCTCAGTTTGTATTAGAAATCCATAGCCTGGTTCTCCCACAAGTGAGGATGATCCTTATTACAAAAAATAATAAGTATTTAAAGATCTTCTATAGGGTAAAGCATCCCTGTAGAAGTTATCAAATTGTTTACAGAAAATCTGGGAAGATATCCCAAGTTTAACTAAACTAGGAACCTAAAATAAAACTAAAACACACAAATATTCCCCTAGCCTATCCAACATGTCCCATGCAATTCGAATTTACCTAAAAAGGGTAAAAAATGGACAAGTTAGAAGGATCCTTTATTAATGAAATGATAAAAATCTAATTCTATAGACTAGCTACAGAATCTCACGATTCTGTAGCTGGTCTAAATAAGACACAGAATCAACATTAAAATCGGTTGAGAATCTTTTAAAGAATTAAATTCAATTAACATCCAATAGCTATTTGAAAATGAATAATTCAATTTGAAATTGTTATACCATTCGAAATCAAACAGAATCAAGATCAATGAAATGACTATAGAGATACTCATACTCTGTTTCTTTTGTTACCACAGAATCGAATGAACATAATCATAATCAACAGTTGTGAAATCGTTTGATATCAATTTGAAACTGATATAATCAAAACAAATCGTAGGAAATTTGTTATGCTCCCTCATAAACAGGAGACACGATCGAATCCAAACAAACTCATTTCCAAATTGACATAACTGTATAACAAATGATCTCGACCATGAGCGAATCAAATCATAACTAGCGCGTAAATCTACTCAAATGAAATCATAACAAGATCAATTAATTGGTAACAGAATTCGTAAGGATTATCCGATCGTTTGTTATTGCAAATTGGGCAAACAAGATCGATTGACTTTGATCAAAATCATTCCATTCAAACAAATTATAATCGGATTTGATAGAGATAACCTAGGTCGACCAATTCGTTTTACAAATCAAACAGAGCAACAATCATAATACGAATCCAACTCATAAAACCAGCTTGCCAACTCAAGATATGGGATAATCCAATCAGAATAAGAGCGAATCGAACAGTTGAGGTTTTAACATAGTTATTATGAATCAAAACCATTCCACGATTCGGGCGCATTTGCACAGGCTTAAATGAGAGCATTATTTTCATACGAAACAGAATCGTTCTTTCCAAATTGAAACTGAACAGAGTTGTATTCATGTTTTTAGAAGATTACATGACACGGCATATTAAAAGATCGTAACAACCAAACTCATTGAAATCGTTTTTCAATCACAACATACGAACCATAACGAACTCAAATCCAAACATGATCGTATTCTAAATTGAGTATGAAAATCTTCCTGTTCAGAGTAGATACAAAACGAATTCAACTGAAAGAAAATCATCAATTTCGTTAACTTAATCAGACAAACAAACTAATCAAATCTAAACGAAGACCAATCAAATCCGATAAAAAGCTATCAGTGGTTAAACCGGGAATGATCAAATCACATATCCAAAACGAGATTCCATTTATTTTTAGCAAAGAAAAAAATATACAGGATGGACACATTATGACAGAGCCATTTCAAAATGTAAACAAAGCTATTCGAAGACCAAATTCCAATCACTATATTAATCCTGGTCATTCACAAAACTAAAATGATATCAAAAATCATACCTGTCTGACGAGCAGAAGGCTTGATCACGACAATTTGGAGTTGATAACGGTTGTGGCCGATTCAACATTCTTGAAAATGATGGAGCCAATTGTCTTCTACTTCCTATCAGTTTCTTGGAGTTTTCCTCTTTGGCTGGTCAACACTGTAACTTGACTTTCCAATGATTCAATTTTCGATTGGAGTAGGGTAACGTCGATGTAGTATCGTTCCAACCACAAATCACATTGGTCACAGGAAGGCTGTGTGGGATTCGAAAGTGCAGGTGAGGGTTTGATTACATTGTCAAGGGTTTTGTTAGGCAGTTTGATACCAGTGTAGCTAGGATCATTTCTTAGGCAAGGGGGAAGATTCGAAACGAGATCATAAGGTGTCTCGAGGCATAAACCCTGTGAGTAAGGGTACTCACTGGCTAGGAAACGTTCAATGTTAGAGTTCGAATCCTCACTAAGGATTATAGGCTTTTGCTCAGCAGAGGGTTTAGGTTTGTTTCTAGCCATCCTCGAAATAAGCTGAGCGTTCTTTTTACCCTTATCAATAACAGTAGGGTTTGCCTTGGCCTTTTTGCTCGCAGGATTTTTAATAGCCTCAGCCTTCTCTGCTACAACATCTGGTAAGTCAATATCGGAGTCGAACGAGGGTTTAGGAGAGGGTAGTAGGACATGGAAGGGCACGAGTGGCCCGACCTTGGTTTCATTTACCATAGGCTTGTCAACCTGGATAGGGTCTGTATCATCAAAACCATTTCGAGCGATGAAATCTCTCCAACTATCACCATGTAAACTCAAGTGATAAACAATGATAAGTTTAATAAGTCCATGGGGGAACAGGATACTGTCGTCCTTCTCCCTTTTAAACCTTTTCGACATTTTATATAGGCTACGATGGAAGTAAAAGGGCATATTCAACGGGTATCCCATAAAATTCATTAACAAACGCAGGTGGTAGAGAAAAACAAGTCTATATCGACCTTCACAGGTCATGAACTATTTGACTATTATGAAAATATCATGCCATGGGGGTTTAAGTGCAGAGATGGGCATACCTCTGTCACAAGATGTGACTTTTCGCGAGACAAACAGTAGCGACCATGGCACCTCTTCCACTTTCGAATTTTTGAACCAACACTGGCCCGTGGCAGGTAGCCCTGTAGCAGAACTAATAAACTTCTCATCGATTTCCAACTGGATGTCACCCACCTTGGCTCTACAACCATCAAACGTCAGAGCGAACTGTTGTGCCACAAATAAGTTAAAACCCTCAAACCTTTGCACGAAAGTAATCCAACCGTTATCCTCCAAGTCTTTCCGGGCATTGTCAAATAGCAGCAAGGCTTGGTTGTCGTTCGGTTCGATTCGCACCACCGGTGCCATGGAGTCGAGCACATGGTGAACAAGCCAAGGTTTGGGTCATAGCATACACAGGAGTAGAGTGCACGAAGGGTTACCCGAGCGAACAGAGGTAAAACATGGATAAGGGATAGACATTAATGTCATCGTGCGAAGGTGGTGGAGCTTATCTCTGCCATGCATAATAGTTATTTCCAAAGTACAACCGTTGGCTTATATCTATTCTACCCATTATAGTATAGTTCAATAATCATGTCACTTGGCCGACCAATGAAACCAATAGTAAGTGTATAAACCAACGCGCGCAATCAATGTTATGCCAAAGTTTTAAACCATCAACATACAATTTGAAACCAATACCAAATGTTTAACCATGCACCAATGTATCAGCTCATATCAATAGTTTAACCAATGTGCCAATGGGTCTTCATGTAATCAACATGGAAACAGTTATGAAAACACGAACATAGGTATCATATTAAAAGATGTATATCATAACACCTATGTATTTTCATGAAACCAACGGTCAAGTAGGTCAAATAACATGCAAATCCAAATTCCAATGCATTACAAACTCAATGAAACCAAGTCACACAATCAATCCAAGAATGTCCAAGGAGTATAGTTCAAAAGTTTTGCCAGTTGCATAATGATGAGTGAAATGTAAGCGCAATGGGCATATTGACAAGAAGGATAATGATAGTTCAAATAATGATTTTAATGCGACTTCGAAAGACTAAGTTTTCACGCTTACAGTCGTGAAAACAAAACGAAGGTAAATGTGCAAATGTCGCAAAAATAAAAGTGTCGTTTATTTGAAAATTGCGACGAAAAATTGATGTTTGCAAAACATTGGTGTAGGCAGCTTATAAGACAGTGGACAAATGTGGATTGGCTGCCAATAGTGCTCTGATACCACTTGCAAGATACCATATATAATAAATATGCAGAACATAAATAAAATGCTAGAAATGACATAATAACAGTAATATAACCAGCATAATCTCCACAATAACACATAAATAATATGAGAACAACAACTGAAATAACACTTTGATTCAGAAAGCAATGTTCACAAGCCTCTTCGAGGGGGCAACCCCCAGTCGAGCAATGCTCTGTTACAATAATCTCCAAGCTAGGGTTTTCATACCCTCGACCCTTATTTATACTAAATATGTCTTTTAAGAGAAGCATCTAGAGGAAGATCCTTCTAGAAGTGAAAGATTCTATTAGGTCTTCTTACATTCGCCTTATTCTATTTTATTGAAAGGCCTTATTAATATTGACCTTTATTACATCCAAATACATTGATCTACCTATGTGCAGGTTAGGACCTTAACAGAATTCCTTAGTCACTTCGTCGAGTCTGTTGGAAGCATTTAATTTCTACCTACCACCGACGCTTCCACCGCCTTCTAGACAATTCCATCATCACCATTCCCACTGACACTCTAGCCACTTCATGAATTTTCTGGATCTTCGATATCCTTCTATAACCTCTATAAAAATGAGGCAATGTAACTATTTTCACTAATTGAGCAATAAAATCATTCTGTGTTTTTTCTTGTGTTCCTTTGTTCTACGCACATCATCGTGGTATTAGAGCAAGAGAGCTCATGTGCATTGTCTTGAGGAATCTGCATCTTCCAAGAGAGTTGTGAACATTGTAAGGGCAATGTTAGTAGTGAGTTTTTTTTATTATTTCCAGATTCTTCATTCGCAAAGGATCTGCTGCCAGGAACAAAGGCCCAGAGCTGCCCCCAATTATGTTCCTTTTGTTGCAGCCATATCAAAGTAGAAAAGAGTGCTGATAAGATTGCAAGAAGGGACACAGAGAGTTAGAAAGAGCTTGAAGTCTGTCCACAAGGAAACGTTGTACAAGAAACCCACGCAGAGGAGCTTCGGGTCGATTCCCTACAAAGAATGCAGACCAGATTCCATTGCCATACCTATTCCATTTCTCTGTGAGAAAGAGAAAGAGAGATTCGATTGGAGAGGTACACCATATTAGTGTACCAAACAAATCACGAGTGCGAGTAAGCTACATTTATAATATCCTTCCGCTTTCTCATTTCAGAACAAAAGCTATGGGCAACTGTATGCAATCTATGGCTGGAGATTTCTTTAATGAAAGAACTGTGGAGTATATAAGAGTCATTTGCTTGATGTAGCGATCAGGTGAAGCATTCCTTGAACAACACACTATTGATTTCTAAAGGCCCTTTTAATAAGATGCAGGTCAAGCTACAAAGTTGCATTTACTGATATATTTTAGGCTTTGTTTGGTGAAATTTACAAACTGTATTGACATATATTTGGCTGAGAAATAGGTTGTGTTTTGGTTGATGTGTGTAACTTAATGAAGGCTTGAATACATGGTGAGCGGAGGAACTTCCCATCTTCCTATGCTTGGAGGAAAGTCTATGGAAGTATTTGTCTATTGTGTGAGTGCTATTATATAGCTGAAGTTTTGCTGAAAATTTTCTTTTGGGCTTGAATAATAAAAAAAAAAAGAGAGAGAATGGCATATCAACAACTTACTATTCCAACATTTTCTGCGAAAAATTATGATAATTGGGAATTTAGAATGAAATTAGCATTTGACTCATGTGAGCTATTGGATATAGTAATGGTTGGTTATAATGAACCACAAGATGAGTCTATTTTGATTGTTGATGAAAAGAAAAAGTTTGATGAAAATAGGCAAAAGAGTAAAAGGAATTTGCAGATAATTGGACAAACGTTGGACGATTCGGTTTTTGGAAGGATTAAACCAACCACTACAACCAAGCAAGCATGGGATGTTCTAGAGACAACATATCAAGGCACTAGCAAGGTAAAAATTGCCAAACTCCAAGCACTTAGAAGGGAATTTGAAAACTTGCAAATGAAAGATTCAGATTCAATAGATCAATGTACATATCATGTTACGGAGTTGGTTAATCAAATAAGACAAAATGGTGATGAGCTAACAGATCAGAAGGTTGTAGAAAAGGTTTTAAGAAGTTTACCTAAAAAATTTGATGTAATAGTTGTGGTAATTGAAGGATCTAAAGATTTGACTACATATTCTATGGATGAGTTGGTTGGATCCTTGAAAAATTATGAAGGCAGGTTGAACATGAATGACAATACCTAATTGGAGCATGCATTCAAAACACAAATGAAATTTGGTAGAGGCAAAGGCAGAGGAAGAGGAAATCCAGGATTCAGAGGAAGAGGAAGAGGAAGAGGAAGAAATAATTTTCAAAGAGAAGAAAGAAAGAATCAAAACCCAGGAGGAAGGAGAAATCAAAATTTCAACTCAAGGGAAAGAAATCACAATCATGCATCACAAAGGTATGACAAATCAAAGATTCAATGTTATTACTGCAAGAAGTATGGTCACTTTGCAAATGAATGCCAACAGAAACAAGCAGATATGAGAAAGGAGAATGGACATTTCTCTGAGAGTAGTTCTGAGACATTGTTTATTACATGTGATGTAGCTCAAGAAAATGCAAGTAACATTTGGTTTCTTGATAGTGATTGTAGTAACCATATGACTAGAAATAAAGGGTTGTGTGAGGATTTTGATACATCATTGAAAACACAAATTAAATTGGGCAATGATAATATTGTAAAAGTCATGGGAAAATATGCAATCAATGTAATAACAAATAGTGGAAAGAAAACTATTCGTGATGTTTATTTTGTGCATGGTTTGAAGCATAATCTTATAAATGTGGGACAACTTACTCAAAAGGGTTATAAAGTTTCTTTTGAAAATAATGTATGCATTATATTTGATATTCCTCCTAGTAAAATGGTGATTGCAAAGATTAAAATGACAGACAACAGAATGTTCCCACTTCACATGAAAAGTGAAATGATGGAAAAGATTGGAGCAAGTTTCAAGGCATCAAGTCAAGATCAAAGATGGATATGGCACTTGAGGTATGGCCATCTAAACTTCAAAGGATTGTATCTATTGCAAAGAAATGGTAAGGGGTTTACCACTTATTCAAGCACCAATAAGTCCATGTGAAAGTTGTATTTTGGGTAAGCAACATAGGAAAAACTTTCCAAAAGAGAAGTCATATAGAGCTTGGGCACCTTTAGAAATTGTTTAAGGAGCATATTTCTAACATTCATTGATGATTATAGTTGAAAAACATGGGTTTATTTCCTTCAACACAAATCTGAAACATTTGACAAGTTTAAGGAATTCAAGGCATTGGTTGAGAAAGAGTGGTCTATCCATTAAGATATTGAGATCAGATAGGGGAGGAGAATACAAGTCAAATGAGTTTTTGGAGTATTGCAGGTATCATGGAATAAAGAGGCAGTTCACTACAAGCTATACACCTCAACATTATGGTGTTGCCTAACGAAAAAATCATACAATAATAGAGATGACAAGACACATGTTGAAAGACAAGAATCTATCTAATGAATATTGGGCTGAAGCTGTGTAGCTTGTGCGGTCCAACTGGATATTTAGCGACATCTAAGAGATCCCACTTTACGGCTTTCAATACTAATTTCACAATATTCTCCGGGACCTCTGTCAATGCTTTCTTCCATCCCTCCACGACTTCCACGGAGCATTTGCCTTCATCGATTTTGCGTTGGTGTTTTGCAAAGGCGTCAGCATAAGGTGGCCTATCGATGCCGCTAAGATGAGAAGGCTCAACGTCGAAAAACACGGGAATAATTTTGCAATCAGCACGTCTGTTCATCATCCGACGGAGCTCATCCAAGCACGGGCGTGACTCAGCGAAACGCTTAGAAAAGAGGGCGATGTGAACTGAGGAACTGTCAATGGCTCTGTCGATTGCAGTGTAGACGGCATTTCCCGTGTGAAGTTCCTCCTTATCGAAAAAGACGCGCAACCCATAGCTTGTGAGACGTTGGTAGATGGGGTTGGCGAGATTCTTCTTGGTATCTGGATTCGGGCGTCAACAAAACAATTAACAATCCAAGGAACATGTTGGCATCTTGTGCTACAAGTCAACAAAACAGATAATTATCCAAGGAACATGTTGGCACAACACACGGTTCTTACCTCCATGAGAAGGGGTGGATAGTCCAAGGCGTAGTCCACTGGATAGCAGTGAAGCGTTGCCACTTTTAGCATGTGTTTCAACTAACACAACGATGGTTAGGCCAGTGGTGGTTAAGATGAGCACCTAGCATTCATTTCAATCGTCTAGCATGTGTTTCAACTAGCACGACGGTGGTTAAGCTGACATCTAGCAACGAAGATCAGGAGTTGAAGATGACATTTAGGAGTATTCGATCTCCTAAAGTTGGGCATGAAGGCCTACCATTCAAAGACCAAGTTTGTTTGTTGAGCCTATCTCTTAGCGCTTCTATAAAATTGCTTTTACATTTGCCTATCTCTAGCAGAATCATGTTCTAATAATATAATTGTTCTTCATTGGCTATGTGCAGAACTGCATTTTATGGGTTGTACAAATGTTCTGGACCGAGAGCAACTAATAAAGAAAGAGTTTCATGGTAGCATGAATTCGGTGATGTAGAGACGGCACCGTTTTTTAACAGCGGTTTCATTGATGTGGAGAGTTGGATCACAAATATGCCATCTCGCCTTCAGAAATCTACCGATTTGATTCCCCGACAAGGATGAAATATCATTTCGTAATTCTCTGGTTTTCAACAACACCTTGATCGTTCGAAAATGAGAAGTTGATATTTATACGTTATGTTGCATCCATGTCTCAAGCTATTGGAGACTTAGAGAAGTAAAGCATTGCCAAATTGCTTTGAAGAGTTGTTCTATCATTAATATGCTTTAACGGTTGCTCCAACCAAAGTTCTTTTGGACATTCCCAAAGCATTCATTCTAATAGTTTCTGTGCGTTATTTGTTTAATCATTTTTGCCATCCACAATTTGTTCATGATATCGCAATAAATTCATGTATGAATACACAACATGTATGAATACACAACAAAGAGAGTGAGTGGATGCGTTTTCATTCCGTTTTATCATGAATACCGGATGTCAGAATATTTTTCAAAAGTGATTCCTCTGAGTTTTTTTGAAATCGTCAACCATCATTAATTGGACGACTTCATTTTCACCTCTCAACGTGTTTAGCTATATCGTACGAAACGTTCCTTTTTTTTCCAATTATATCAGTATGGACATTCATGTAATTGATACAATTTATTGTAATTCTATTTGTGGCAACGAGTCCACTGCTAATCATGTCTGCCTTTGGTTCTGAGGATCAATTTGGATTCCACTTAGCATTCCAAAGAGCAAATGAAAATAGTAATATTTTAGATATTGCTTTGACAATACTTTTTTTTCATTGTGTGACATGGGATCAAAAATCTTTAATACTTCTTTATACTACAATTTTTAGAGGAATCTTTCTTAGACGTGAATTTGAGAATGTAAATTGACTCCACTTCATCTCTGTAACCAAACGCTTACAAATCCCTATATCTAATGAGTTGGTCAACGACGTCTAAATTGAGAGAGAAAGAGGCTAATTCCTCCTTTTTACCTTCCTGGTAGAGTTCGATATATGAAAACAGTGCAGATTTTTGGTGTTTTGTGGGTACTTATGAGAATTCTACCTCTGGGAATTTGAAGTAGTACAAAGTGTTTTTTTCCAGAAATGGGGAAATTTAATTTATAAAATTGTTTACAAGTGCATAGAGAAAATGTTAAAACATTAGTACATATAAAGTATATGGTTTCTCATGGCCTAGAAAATGCAGGCCACAAAATTTTAGGGTGAAGACGGTTGGTTCATTGGGATCAAATGGTTGAGGACCTCCTGGAGAAGAAACATATTCATAATTGTTGCTTGTTGTTGTTCCATTTGTTTGGTCCAACCTAAATTTTAAACCCTTTATTAATGTACTATTTTACATTTTATTTTTTTTAGTAAATGTAAATATAGTTGAGATGAGTTATAAATATGAATTGTGTTTTATGATAATAATGTAATGTATTTATTAATGCATTTTATTCATTATGCATGTAAATAACAAGTTTTTCACACTATTATAAATATTAATGCAAGCTCAAGATGTCTTAGACACTAATCTTAGTATAAATGCATTAAAATTAAAGTTATCACTCTTGTTATACATTTCAATTATTGTTAATATTTATTAGGGTTAGGGTTAAAGTGAGATTAGGGTTAGAGTTATTCCCATTAAAATTAGGGTTATGGTTTTATTAAAATTAAGGTTATTTGTATTAAGTTTTATTTTATAATAACAATTTAATAATAAGAATGTAATGATAATAATTTAACAATTTTAATTTTAATTTAATTTAATGTATTATTTATTACTTTATTAATAATTTAATGTATTCACACTTTAGTAATGTATTTATTAATGAAATTAATGTTTTTAATGTATTATTAATGTAATAATGTATTGTTAATGTATTACATTATTAGTGTAGTAATACTTTAGCAATATTTAATTAATGATGTATTAATTTATTAATAATATATTAATTTATTAATTTATCAATAATTTAGTAACACTTTAGCATTGATTTGCTATCAATGATTTTATGAAAAATATATATTTTTAAATGATTTATTATCAATGTCCTTAGAACAAGTATAATTCATCATCTGCAATGTTCAAGATTCTTCTATCAATTTCTTTAAAACAAGTAAAAATCATCATGTGTAAAATTAAAGATGATTTGGTATCAATGTCCTTAGAACAAGTATGATATTAAGTTGAATTCTATGTAATACGTCACATTGGTTCAAATTTCCTATCTTTGTGACAAAGGAAACAATTCATTAGCTTTTAAAAAAAAAACTTGTCAAAACTTCATTTTTGTAATGTGTTGAACATAAACCAACCTTATCATGTGATGACCATGAACCGACGTTCAAGTATAATGAACAAAACTGAACATTGTGACATGACAAACATAGTAGCTTCACAATCTGATAACCATAGTAATGTCACAACGTGTCTAACATATCCCACCATCGTAATGTGACAAACATAGCCAATATTGGTTCAATGTGACGAACATAGACTTGTCCTCGCAAAGTGATGAACATAGTAATCTTGCAATGTGATGAACATAATAGTGTCACAATCTAAAAAACATAGTAACGTCAGAATGTGATTAACATAGCTCTGTTATCGTAATGTGATGAATATAGCCCCGATGTCATAATCTAACAAACATAGCCATATTGTCGCAATGTGACGAACATAGCCTTGTCATCTCAAAGTGATTAACATAGTAGTTTTGCAATTTGATGAACATAGTAGTGTCACAATCTAACAAACATAGTAATGTTTCAATGTGTCAAACATAGTCATGTCGTTGTGATGTGATGAACATGGCCCATCATTGCAACGTGATGAACATACCCATATTGTCGTAATGTGATAAACACTGCCTTGCCATCACAAATTGATGAACATAGTAATGTTGCAATGTGACGAACATAGTACTATAATAATATGATAATCAGACTAGGTTAGTTACACCTTTAAACCTATGAACTAATTCAAAAAGAAAAAAGAAACATGCAAGGAAAAGAAAAGAAAAGGACCCTATAAACCACTGACAAGGGAAAGGCATCTACAAGATCTCTTGTTCATGTGGGAAATGTTACAATGGTGAAACTGGATGATCGTTCCAGTTAAGGATTAAGCAACATGAATGAAACATTAGAAATGAACGTACTCCCATGTTTTCCTTAGCAGAACACTTCCTTAAAACTAAACATCATGTATGCCTTGAGGATACCAAGATACTAGCAAAAGAGGATCACTACTACAAAAGATGCTTAAGAGAAGGTCTAGAAATAATCAAGCACCCCAACAATATGAACAGAGACGGTTGTCTCGAGGTAAGTAGTTTTTGGCACCCATTAATAAACCAACTAAGGGACCCTCATAACTCAAATCAGGTATGACACCTACCTTTTTCTTTTCTTTTCCTTGCATGTTTTTGTTTTCTTTTTGAATTAGTTCATAGATTTAAAGGTCTAACTAACCTAGTCTTATTACTACTATCAAATATTATTTATAAAAACTTGTTACTATATATATTAATACTTAGTTTTTATCATTCTAAGCCCCCC
>SNQJ01S0025069.1:41428-52833 GCA_010110895.2 Picea sitchensis
CTGAAGCTTGGTGTCCCTTCAGCCAAATTCGGATGGATATTACTCTGTCGGAAGCCACCTTAACTGCGCATGGCCCCTGCAGGGGAAGTAGCTGAGCCATTAAATGCCGATCTGGCGTGTGCAGACTTTTCTGGCTAGTCAAGGACTTGGCATGACCTTTTTTCTTTGGAGACATGGGTACAAGGAACCCCCCTCGGGAAGACCGTCGGCCAGGCTCTCCATATCTTGCACTTAATGCACGAAGAGAGGTTTCACCCACCTCTTCCTTACCTTCATTTACTTTTAGGAAGAAACCAGTTTTGAGATCAGATCAATGGCGCCCAAAGAACGCGATGAACCTTTCGGCGACTGGGCCCGATGCCTTTGGCCCCCTTTGCACATATTTTTTCATTTCCCAGGCGACCACGAGCTGTGACTTTGTGGCTACCGTTAAAGGTGCATTCGACCTTTCGCTAGTCGACAATCTCAGCTGCTATGAATGTGAGGTCCCGAGTTTTCCGAAACTCGGATACCCGATATGCTGACCGGATGCCACCTATCCCAAGTGGATGGACGGTTGAGAATGTTCCATAATACTGCGGGCTTGACTTTTGGGTGCCTTCGATTCTTTCCGTGTTTGGGGCCTCGAGATATGGGGTACTATCGGCATTTTTGGGTTCAGGGTTTCGAAATGTGAAAAAGCGAGGAGCGCTTACCCCTCGAACTCCCGAATGTTGACATGATACGGATGCATGCCGCGCGTCCTTCAGATGGACGGCCTAGATAGTATCTAATTAATATAAAAGGGGTTGTCCCCCCTTCGCAAGCTCGCTTGATAAGACCTGGGGCTAAGACTGTAGGCTCGGCGCCAAAGGCGTTTTCGGGGTTTCACCGATCGACAATTTCCACTGCAATGAATGAAGAGCTTCCTGACTCCCGATACCCGATACACCGATATGCTGCCACCTGTCTCGGTTGGATCGGACGATCCAGATTTGTTTTGAACCATTGATGCTCCCTCTTGCTAAACCCCAGGTAACTTGACAGCCCCGAAAACCCGATGACCATCGATTAACTCTGTAGGTGGATCTCGACCGCTGACGGCAAAACATCGCCCACTCGCTCGACTCGCTACTGAAAAAGGGATTCTCCCGTGTTGCGCTTAGCGCTTCCCGCGCAACCATCAGGTCTGGGTGCTCTCGAGCCCGGGACAAGAATTATCACTAACAAGTCCTTTCATATTTGAGGATTAGTCGTGATGATGAATCCTGAATGAAAAAAATGGCACAAACTGTGGATTATCCAGAATACCTTTGAAACCCCTCACCACAAAAATTTGAAAACAACAATGTATTACTTTATTAGTGTAGTAATACTTTAGCAATGTATTAATTAATAAGGTTTTAATTTCCTAATAACCTAATAATTTATTAATAATTTATTTATTTATTAATTTATAATAAATAGTGTTTGTAAAATTATACATGTAAATAGTGTTTTTCACAATATTATAAATATAAATGCAAGCTTAGATGAGTTATAAATATCATTGTTTATAAATATTTATTGTTTTTTATGGTAATAATGTAACGTATTTATTAATTCATTATGCATGTAAATAACATATTTTTCACAATATTAAAAATATCAATACAAGCTTGGGATGCCTTAGACACTAATCTTATTATAAATGCATTAAAATTTAAAGGAAAGTTATCACTTTTGTTATACATTTCAATTATTGTTAATACTTATTAGGTATAGGGTTAGAGTCATATTAGGGTTTGAGTTATTCTCATTAAAATTAAGGTTATGGTTTTAATAAAGTTAAGGTTATTTGTATTAAGATTTATTTTATAATAATAAAAAAATAATAATTTATATTAAGAAAATAATAAGAGTTTTGTCACAAATATAAATATAAATATACATCATACATATGAAACTAAATATAAATATACGTCATACATATGAAACTAGTTACTAAATATAAATATACATCATACAAATTTTAGGGTTCACAAAATCAATAGTTCACCAAAAAAACTAAAACTCTCTTTTTCATACATTTAGGGTTGTGCAACCAAATTAAGAGTCCACCAACAAACTAAAACTGCCTTTTTCATAGCAAAGGTTTTAAGCATATGAACCATAACTAATCCATTTTTCTATGGAAAAGTTTTACTCACACATTTAAGCGAGTGATTCAGATTTGGAGTTACAGGATCATTGAAAATATTTGGCGAGATGTAGAATGAAGATGGACATCTTAAAATATTAATTTTCCATCCAAAAGTTGTTAACAAATCCTCCGGCAGAAGTTATGTAATCCGATGGTTATAATTTCTTAACTAATCCTCTTAACTGTTCACCCAACCGCCTAACTGTCCGCATATACATTTAAACAAAGCATCCGAGTTTTTGATAAAATAAGAGTTTATTTCCTCCGATTTGATCTCTGCATTCTGTGTTAACTGTGGATTTTTGTCTGGACTGTGTACAGTGGTATCGGAACCACTTTTAAAAAATCCATGCTATTTTGTGTGCCTCCATGAGAGGGACAACGAGTGCGCGTGAAGCATTGGCGAAGCAACTCCATATTCGAGAGGAGCCAGAAGTTGAAAACCTGGTCACAAATCATTGGAGTAGGGTCTAAAATATTGCGTGGAAAAGTGCAAAAGGGTCCTGAGATCGAACCCGACGTCTTTCCAACACATTGATTAAAGTCGCCTCCAACATCCAATCACTGGGCTTATGTATGGGAGCCTCTATGAGCAGTCTACAGAGCAACCAAGGTCGAAGGTGTTATGAGATTTTTTTTTCTTGTGCAAGTGGAATTTAATTTATAGAGATTAGTTTACAATGCATTCATTAGTATCAATTGTGGGAATAGTGCTCTCCGAACAAGAAAATTACCAAGAATGGTTTTGAAAAATAAAAAAATACTCTTAGTTTTAATGATTTATGGGAGGAAATTTGTGAAGGAAAGGATGACAATGACCCAAAGCAACCTACAGATGCCATACAACTTAAAATTTGGAAGAGTAATGATAAAAAGGCACATGCTTTTATTTTTTCCTCGGTCACTGAAGAGGTAAGCAAATATATTCTTTCCAGCACCACAAATTTTAAATCATTACAGAAATTAAAATATCTTTATGACTCCCATTCAAAGCTAGCAATTATACAATTGTTGATGAAGTTGTTTAATATCAAACTGAAAGATAATAATCCCATGAAGTTATCTTCTTAAATTAAAACTCTTTTTCATGATATTCACTCAACTGGTGTCAAAGTTGATTTACAACTCACTGCATTTATTAAAGCCCTATATCCTACCTATTCAAACTAATTAGAGTATCTTCAAGCTAGTGGACAGATGAAAGCCATGAGTTTTGATAAAGTTGTAGACAAAATTGTTGAAAGAGAGAAAGCTTTTGGGAAGAAGGAATCTTTTTCCACTTCCACAGTTGAGACTTTTTGTCTTTCACAGAAAGAGCATAAACCTAGAGGAGAGTGTGCTAAATTAGAAAATAGTAACAGAGGTCGTGGTAGGAGACCATTTAGAAGTAGGGGGGATCATTATTATCAAGGAGACAGAAAACAAAAAAAAATTCAGAATGATAAACAATCTCTTAAGTTCTATAGGTGTGGTAAACTAGGTCATACCTCTTCTCATTGTCGCACTCCTTGGGAAAGGATTAGTGAGAAGAAAGAGAAACAACCTCTAGACAAAGGAAAACCAACTGAATATGCCAACTATATTGTTGCACATTGTAGTCTTTGTATCAAAGAAGTTTTTAGCACTTATTTTTCTTCTTGGGAAGACACTTGAATTTTAGATACTGGAGCCACTTTCCATATGACCTTCAGAAGATATTTTTTTGAGACATTCAGTAATCACATTGATGGAATATTTTATTTTGCTGATAGGTCCAAGTTAAAGCCTTCGGGAATTGGATCTATTCGACTTCGCCTACCAGGACTTGTTGATTATATTTTGCATGATGTTCTTTATATTCCTCAATTAAAAAGAAATCTGATGTCTCNNNTTGTTATACATTTCAATTATTGTTAATACTTATTAGGTATAGGGTTAGAGTCATATTAGGGTTTGAGTTATTCTCATTAAAATTAAGGTTATGGTTTTAATAAAGTTAAGGTTATTTGTATTAAGATTTATTTTATAATAATACAAAAATAATAATTTATATTAAGAAAATAATAAGAGTTCTCTCGCAAATATAAATATAAATATACATCATACATATGAAACTAAATATAAATATACACCATACATATGAAACTAAATATTAATATACATCATACAAATTTTAGGGTTCACAAAATCAATAGTTCACCAAAAAAACTAAAACTCTCTTTTTCATACCTTTAGGGTTGTGCAACCAAATTAAGAGTCCACCAACAAACTAAAACTGCCTTTTTCATAGCAAAGGTTTTAAACATATGAACCATAACTAATCCATTTTTCTATGGAAAAGTTGTACTCACACATTTAAGCGAGTGATTCAGATTTGGAGGTACAGGATAGTTGAAAATATTTGGCGAGATGTAGAATGAAGATGGACATCTTAAAATATTAATTTTCCATCCAAAAGCTGTTAACTAATCCTTCGAAAGAATTTATGTAATCCGGAGGTTATCATTTCTTAACTAATCCTCTTAACTATTCACCCAACCGCCTAATTGTCTGCATATACATTTAAACAAAGCATCGAAGTTTTTAATAAAATAAGAGTTTATTTCCTCTGATTTGATCTCTGCGTTCTGTGTTAACTGTGGAGTTTTATCTGGCTTGTGTACAGTGGTATCAGAACCACTTTTAAAAAATCCATTCTATTTTGTGTGCCTCCGTGAGAGGGATAATGAGTGCACGTGAAGCATTGGCGAAGCAGCTCCAGATTCGAGAGGAGTTGGAAGTTGAAAACCTGGTCCTGTGAGTTGAAAACCTGGTCGCAAATCGCTGGAGTAGGGTCGAAAATCTTGCATGGAAAAGTGAAAAAGGGTATTGATCTTGAACCCGACATCTTTCCAACACACTAATTAAATCCGCCTCCTGCATCCAATCATTGGGCTTGTGTACGAGAGTCGCTATGAGCAGTCTACAGAGCAACCAAGGTCGAAGGTGTTGTGAGATTTTTTTTTTCTTGTGCAAGTGGAATTTAATATATAGAGATTAGTTTACAATGCATTCATTAGTATCAATTGTGGGAATAGTGCTCTCCGAACAAGAAAATTACCAAGAATGGTTTCGAAAAATAAAAAATACTCTTATTTTTAATGATTTATGGGAGGAAATTTGTGAAGGAAATGATGACAATGACCCAAAGCAACCTACATATGCCAGACAACTTGAAATTTGGAAGAGTAATGATAAAAAGGAACATGCTTTTATTTTTTCCTCAGTCACTGAAGAGGTAAGAAAACATATTCTTTCCAGCACCACAACATTTAAATCATTACAAAAATTAAAATATCTTTATGACTCCCATTCAAAGATGGCAATTATACAATTGTTGATGAAGTTGTTTAATCTCAAGCTGAAAGATAATAATCCCATGAAGTTATCTTCTAAAATTAAAACTCTTTTTCATGATATTGACTCAACTGGTGTAAAAGTTGATTTACAACTCACTGCATTTATTAAAGCCCTATATCCTACCTATTCAAACTACTTAGAGTCTCTTCAAGCTAGTGGACAAATGAAAGCCATGACTTTTGATAAACTTGTAGACAAAATTGCTGAAAGAGAGAAAGATTTTGGGAAGAAGGAATTTTTTTCCACTTCCACAGTTGAGACTTTGTGTCTTTCACAAAAAGAGCAGAAACCTAGAGGAGAGTGTGCTAGATTAGACAATAGTAACATAGGTCATGGTAGGAGACCATTTAGAGGCAGGGGGGGTCATTATCATCAAGGAGACAGACAACAAGATGATAGACAACAAAAACATTTTCAGAATGATAAACAATCTCTTAAGTTCTATAGGTGTGGTAAATTGGGTCATACCTCTTCTCATTGTCGCACTCCTTGGGAAAGAATTAGTGAGAAGAAAGAGAAACAACCTCCAGACAAAGGAAAACCAGTTGAATATGCCAACTATATTGTTGCACATTGTAATCTTAGTATCAAAGAAGTTTTTAGCACTTATTTTTCTTCTTGGGAAGACAATTGGATTTTAGATACTGGAGCCACTTTCCATATGACCTTCAGAAGAGATTTTTTTGAGACATTCAGCAATCACATTGATGGAATAGTTTATTTTGATGATAGGTCCGAGTTAAAGCCTTTGGGAATTGGATCTATTCGACTTTGCCTACCAAGACTTGTTGATTATATTTTGCATGTTGTTCTTTATATTCCTCAATTAAAAAGAAATCTGATGTCTCTCATACATATCAGGAAGCAAGGGCATTCTATACATATGTTTGATGGTAAAATTGAAATAAGAAAAGCATCTAATCAGGTGATTCTTATGACTGGTGTTGAAGAAGACAAATTTTTAAAAGTTAAAGGGACATCTTCTTTTAAATCTAATTCATCTCTTTTGGCTCAGCATAGTGATACTTTGTCTTCCAGCTTATTATGGCATCCTCGTTTTGGTCATATTAATTATGATAGTATCTGGATTATGAAACAACAAGGTATTCAAGGGATTCCTACTATTCCAAGAAAGCTTTCTCGATGTAATGCTTGTATTTTAGGCAAGCATTGTAAACAAGCTTTTTATGGATCTACTTCCCGAGCTTCAAGGAAGTTAGGTCTCATACATTCTGATTTATGTGGGCCCATTCCTTTTCAATTTGAAAATGGTAATAAATATCTATTGACTTTTATTGATGACTACACCAGGATCTGTTGGGCTTATTTGTTGAAAGAGAAATCTCAGGTTTTTGCAACTTTTAATAATTTTCATTTATGGATTACAAATGAAACTCAACTTAATATTGGCACTCTACGATCGGATAATGGTGGTGAATACACCTCTAATGAATTTGAAAAGTAATTACAATATAACTGTATTAAACATCAGACCATCATTCCTTATACTCCACAACAGAATGATGTAGCAGAGCACATGAACAAAACTTTACTTAATATGGTAAGGTCAATGATGTTTTTTCAGAATGTCAAGTTGATGTTTTGGGGAGAAGCCGTACTTAGTGTCATTTATATTCGGAATCGTTTTCATTCTACTGCCATCAATAATAAATCCTCGTATGAATTGTGGTATAGTCGTCTTCTTGTTGTTCAACATTTCAGAGTTTTTGGTTCTCCATGTTATGCTTTAATTCCTAAACAACAACACGACAAATTGGGTGCAAGAAGTCGCAAATGTCTTTTCTTGGGGTATTCTAATATCTCCAAAGCTTATCGATTATATGATGAGGAAAACAATAAATTTGTTGTTTCAAGAGATGTTGTTTTTCTTGAATTTGCTAAAGATGTTTCGATTATTGGATATGAAATGCAATCATTTGGATAGATTCTCTTCCAAGATATTGGTCGCACCTCTGGTCATTGATGGACATCAAGCTCAACAAATCCACGACATTCCACCCCTAGACAGATCGCCAAACCGAGGTTGTAAATCGAATGATCATGCATATCCTGCGCATGTATAATTCCAAGAACCCTCGCACATGGGATGAGAGTCTTCCCTATGTCCATCATAGCTGCAATTGAGCCTTGCATATCTCAACTAGCCATAACGTCTTTCAGGTGGGGTTGGGATTCCAACCATTGGGTCCCATAGATGTTGCACTACCCCTTGTGTTCACCTCGACTGACTCATATCCTGCTCCAACTGAAGCTGAAAAAGCCACCTGGTTCATTGAGTGGATCCAGCACATCTATCAACAGGTTCAATATATCCTACGAAATTCCAATGACATGTACAATCAACGTCATGATCAACACTGGGTGCCATATAAGTTTCAGCTGGGCAACAAAGTTTGGTTTCATTTGCAGAAGAACGCCTTACCAGATCCCATCGGAAGCTTCACCCACTCCGTTATGGGCCATACACTATCACCAAGGTTGTGGGTGATAATTCTTTTGAGCTCAACATTCCTCCTTTCCTTGGCCTGCACCTAGTGTTCAACGTGGATCTCCTTTGACCTTATTTCCCAGCATTATTGGACACCTCAAAGATAGAAGAACAACTGGAACCAACAAAGCTCAACCCCGAATGCATACAACAAGAATCTAGTGATCAGATTGTAGAAAAACAGGTCAAAGGAAATCGCCAGCAAAGGATCCAGCTTTATCGAGTTGTCAAAGTAGGGCAACTCCTACACCAAGGCAACTGGCTCACCCGGGGCCAAATTCAATAGAAATTTCCTCATCTAATGGGGGAAATCAACATAATGGAGACCATTTATTCCTAATGGGCGAGGATTTATCCATATGGATTTAGGTGGCCTCCCACCTATTCCAACTGGCTCATTTTGGCAGTTTTCTAGTTCGATAATTTTTTCCTAGTATTCGGGTCCCTGACTTCCGAGGTCGTTTTGAGGCCCTAAACAACGTTTTTAGGGATCAACACAATTAAAATATGTAGGGCTTTCCATAGACAACATGTGTATTCCTCTAATATACCTTTCCAATGGGATATCGTGCGCCTAAAATAGAGATCATATGCAAAAGTTACGACCTTGGGAAGTTGATGTACTAACTTACACAAACAAGGCCCACATGACTTTTGGGGCTTCATCTCCTAGGGTTAGGTTTTTAGATGTCTAGGGTTTTTTTACCTTCCTGTTTATTGTAAAAAGGCCTTGAAAACCTCATTTTAATGATATTCTTGTGAATGAGCACAACCGTCACATCTCTTCTCAGAGATAAGCTGCCACCATTCTAGCAAGCTCGTTTTCCACTGCATTTTACAATTTCAGCTTATTTTCTTATTGAATAGAAACCAATTTTATTGTATATTTGTTATTCTTTGTTAATGATATTTTGATAATAATATGTATTCATTTCATTATTCTCATAAAATCCAGATCACTATGGGCCTCAAGATGTGGTCTCCTTAGTTATCCCTAGGCTAGGTGATAACAGGGTGGCAGGACACTTGAACGTAGAAAATACAGTGGTAGTGGTAGAACGACATTTCTACTGATCGAAAATTCAATAGGATGTCAACAAGTATATTAGGTCCTACACTACCTACACTATTTCCAAACCGAACACTAAGAAACAAGGCATGTATGCTCCTCTTCCTACTCCTGACAGGCGTTGAGAATCCATCTCAATAGACTACATGTCAGGCCTTTCATCCACCAAGCGAAGAAAAGATTTTGTTTTTGTGGTTGTTGATCACTTTTCCAAGATGGCGATTATGGCCACCTGCAAGAAGAGCATCATAGTGGAGGCCACTTTCAAGATCTTCTTTGAATGAGTGTGGGTACATTTTGGGATCCCACAAACCATTATCTCAGATCGGGACAGTCGGTTCCTCAACACATTCTAGTTGAGCCTCTGGTCACTACTATATACTAAGCTCACCAAATCCATGGCCTTCCACTCCCAGATGGATGACAAACTGAGGTCATCAACTGGATGATTGTGCATATCTGATGCATGTACAATTCCAAAAACCCCCGTACATGGGATGAGAATCTACCGTATGTTCATCACAGCTAGAACAAAGCCACGCATAGCTCAACCGACCACAACCCCTTTCAAGTGGGGTTGGGATTTCAATCATTGGATCCCATGGATGTTTCACTACCCCTTGCAACCATCGAGGAATACTTGTCCCATGCTCCAACTGAAGATGACAAGGCCACCTAGTTTATTGAGCGGATCCAACACATCCGTCAACAAGTTTAGGATATTTTACAGAAGTCTGTCAGACAATTGTCTTACATTGATGGAAAATTGGTATGGATTGTTGATTGTCATTGATGTCAACCATTGGAGAGTGATATTGTAGATTGATTTCAACCCTTATTGATTGATTTCAACCCTTGGATAAAGTATGGTAGTGAATTCTGGTAGCACAAAGGTTTGGGTAATGGACCCAATTTTGTTTGATGTATAATAGTATGAGTTTTAATATATTTGAAGGTAATATTATTATATATGGATATTACATGTCATGCCATTTCTTCTGGCATGTGGAATGTCACATAAGTCCTCACGGTCAGAGAGTTATGGCCATGTGAAGTTGGAGAACCCAGGTTTGGGTAATGAACCCAAGTTTGTTTGATGGATAAGGGTACAAGTTTTGATAGATTTGTAGGCGAGACTATTCTATATGGATATTACATGTGATGCAATTTCTATTGGAATGTGAAACGTCACATAACTCCTCACGGTTAGAGAGCTATGGCCATGTTAAGTTGGAGAACCCTCATGAGTCATCTAGAAGCCCCAAAAAGTCAAAGTAGTCAAAGTGTTTGCAAAGAATAAATTATTTAAATAATAAAGTGAAGTGATGAGTGAACTATAAATCAAAGTGGATACAAAAGAAATTATTTAAATAATAAAGTTAATGGAGAAATTACTAAGTAGACAAGTGGTTAGAAGTGGGTTAAACCTAAAATAAGGAAAGTGGGTTAAGATGGTTAAAATGTAACCCCTTGAAAAAACTACATGAAAGTATAAATAAGAGGCAAGGTTCTCTTATTTTAATCACACTTGAACATATTGAATATCTACAAGTGACTGAGGTAACCAAAGGATATCTAAGCCAAATTTCAGAGGGAAGGTGAAGTAAAGAAGGTCGAAATTCAAGGGAGGATAAATTCTTTTGATGATGCTTTTGAAGGTATGTTATTTACAAGTCATCTCACCATTTTCAAAATAATGTTTTTTCTAGAATGATCCATACTGTGAAATTGTGAGGCCATTGAGGAAACATATCCAAGTAGTTTTGGTACAAATTTCAGCTTATGGGTCATTCTATGTTTGGAGTTACACTCCGTGGAAAATAGGGTTTGTGGCTAGTCCTGAAACAAGTCTAAAACAAGTGTTGCGGGTAAAAATGTTATAAATTCTTCATAATAGATCCAAATTTAGTAAGACCAAATGTATTGGTTAGATTACAATCTGTAGTAGTTTGTGTACAATTTTCATATCCATAGAACAAATATTTTGTGCGAGGCATGCTCTACAAGATCGTTCTCTAGAATAAGCCATAATTCAACAAGGTATGCCATTTTTTCTATAACTCCTTTGTTGAGAGGTTACAAGTAGTGACACTTGGAGGAATTGCATAAAACACACTGAAGAACATTGTGTACTATTTTCAGATTTTTATTTATTACAGGTACATAGTTATGATTATTTCAAGTTAGGGTTGTTGACTAATCCAAAACTAGTCATGTGAGACTAAACTAAAGTTTGATGAAAATTAGTCTCTTGTTAAAGTTAAGGAAGGTTTGCAAGTATGTGATCA